>SJYV01023548.1:193944-241665 GCA_006410875.1 Neotragus pygmaeus | reverse complement strand
CCTTTTCCAGTCCTGTGGCCACTGCTGAGTTTTCCAAATTTGCTGGCATATTGAGTGCAGCACTTTGACAGAATCATCTTTTAGGATTTGAAATAGCTCAACTGGAATTCCATCACCTCCACTAGCTTTGTTCATACTGATGCTTCCTAAGGCCCATTTGACTTTGCATTCCAGAGTGTCTGGCTCTAGGTTGAGTGATCACAACATCATGAAGATCTTTTTTGTATGGTTCTGTGTATTCTTTAATCTTGCTTAATTCTAATTTTCATTCTAGAAGTGTTATTATTATTTATTTTTTGGAATTTTATACATAAACAGTCACGCTATCTGCAAATAAGGACAATTTAATTTCTTTACTTCCGATCTTTATGCCTTATATTTAGTTTTCTCCCCTTATTACACTTGCTAGGACTTCTAGTACAGTATTGACTAGGATTGGTTTTAGTGTGCATCGTTNCTTTGGAATTTTATACATAAACAGTCACGCTATCTGCAAATAAGGACAATTTAATTTCTTTACTTCCAATCTTTATGCCTTATATTTAGTTTTTTCCCCTTATTACACTTGCTAGGACTTCTAGTACAGTATGACTAGGATTGGTTTTAGTGTGCATCGTTGCCATGTTCCTGATTTTAGGAAAAGCGTTTAATCTTTTACCAGTATCCATTTTGTTATTTGTAGAGTTTTAATACATGTCCTTTATCAGATAGATGAAATTTTCTTCTGTTCTTGGCTTGTTGAAAAGTTTTATCATGAACTCATGTTAAAATTTTCAAATTCTTTTATTGCATCAATTGATATGATCATATGGTTTTTCTTCTTTAGGTGGTTCATATGATGAATTAGAATGATTGATTTTTCAATTACAGGTTTTCCCCACTATGTGAATGTATCAGTCAGTTCAGTTCAGTCATTCAGTCGTGTCCAACTCTTTGTGATCCCATGGACTGCAGCACGCCAGGCCTACCTGTCCATCCCCAATTCCCGGAGATTATTCAAACTCATCTCCATTGAGTCAGTGATACCACGCAACCATCTCATCCGGTGTCGTCCCCTTCTCCATTGGCCTTCAATTTTTCCCAGCATCGGGGTCTTTTCAAGTGAGTCAGCTCTTTCCATCAGGTGGCCAAAGTATTAGTGTTTCAGCTTCAGTATCAGTCCTTTCAATGAACACCCAGGACTAATCTCCTTTAGGATGGACTGGTTGGATCTCCTTAAAGTCCAAGACTCTCAAGAGTCTTCTCCAACACCACAGTTCAAAAGCATCAATTCTTCAGTGCTCAGCTTTCTTTATAGTCCAATTCTCACATCCATACATGACTACTGGAAAAACCATAGCCTTGACTAGACGGACCTTTGTTGACAAAGTAATGTCTCTGCTTTTTAATATGCTGTCTAGATTGATCATAACTTTTCTTCCAAGGAGTAAGCGTCTTCTAATTTCATGGCTTGCAGTCTCCATCTGCAGCAATTTTGGAGCCCCCCAAAATGAAGTCAGCCACTGTGTACACTGTTTCCCCATCTATTTCCCATGAATTGATGGGACCAGATGCCATGATCTTCATTTTCAGAATGTTGAGCTTTAAACCAGCTTTTTCACTCTCCTCTTTAACTTTCATCAAGAGGCTCTTTAGTTCTTCACTTTCTGCAATAAGGATGGTGTCATCTGCATATCTGAGGTTATTGATATTTCTCCTGGCAATCTTGATTCCAGTTTGTGCTTCATCCAGCCCAGTGTTTCTCATGATGTACTCTTTGTATGTAAGTTAAATAAGCAGGGGGACAATATAGAGCCTTGACATACTCCTTTTCCTATTTGATACCAGTCTGTTGTTCCATGTCCAATTCTAACTGTTTCTTCCTTATCTGCATATAGATTTCTCAGGAGGCAGGTCAGGTGGCTTGGTGTTCCCATCTCCTTCAGAATTTTCCACAGTTTATTGTGTGCCAAAGTCAAAGGCTTTGGCATAGTCAATAAAGCAGAAACAGATGTTTTTCTGGAACTCTCTTGATTTTTCCATGGTCCAGTGGATGTTGGCAATTTGATCTCTGGTTCCTCTGCTTTTCTAAAACCAGCTTGAAATTCTGGAAGTTCATGTTGCATGTATTGCTGAAGCCTGGCCTGGAGAATTTTGAGCATTACTTTACTAGCATGTGAGATGAGTGCAATTGTGAGGTAGTTTGAGCATTCTTTGGCATTGCCTTTCTTTGGGATTGGAATAAGCACTGTCCTTTTCCAGTCCTGTGGCCACTGCTGAGTTTCCCAACTTTCCTGGCATATTGAATGCAGCACTTTCACAGCATCATCTTTCAGGATTTGAAATAGCTCAAATGAAATTTCATCACCTCCACTAGCTTTGTTCGTAGTCATGCTTCCTAAGGCCCACTTGACTTCACATTCCAGGATGTCTGGCTCTAGGTGAGTGATCACACCATCTTGATTGTCTGGGTCATGAAGATCTTTTTTGTACAGTTCTTCTGTGTATTTTTTTCCCCACCTCTTCTTAATATCTTCTACTTCTGTTAGGTCCATACCATTTCTGTTCATTATTGAGCCCACCTTTGCATGAAATGTTCCATTGGTATCTCTAATTTTCTTGAAGAGATCTCTAGTCTTTCCCATTCTGTTGTTTTCCTCTATTTCTTTACACTGATCACAGAGGAAGACTTTCTTATCTCTCCTTTCTATTCTTTGAAACTCGACATTCAAATGGATGTATCTTTTCTCCTTTGCTTTTCCCTGCTCTTCTTCTCACAGCTGTTTGTAAGACCTCCTCAGACAACCATTTTGCTTTTTTGCATTTCTTTTTCTTAGAGATGGTCTTGATCCCTGTCTCCTGTACAGTGTTATGAACCTCTGTCCGTAGTTCTCCAGGCACTCTATCATATCTAGTCCCTTAAATCTATTCGTCACTTCCACTGTATAATCTTAAGAGATTTGATTTAGGTCATACCTGAATTGTGTAGTGCTTTTCCCTACTTTCTTCAATTTAAGTCTGAATTTGGCAATAAGGAGTTCATGATCAGAGCCACAGTCAGCTCTCGGTCTTGTTTTTGCTGATTGTATAGAGCTTCTCCATCTTCGGCTGCAAAGAATATAATCAGTCTGATTTCGGTGTTGGCCATCTGGTGATGTCCATGTGTAGAGTCTTCTCTTGTGTTGTTGGAAGAGGGTGTTCACTATGACTAGTACCAACTCTTGGCAAAACTCTATTAGCCTTTGCCCTGCTTCATTCTGTACTCCAAGGCCAATTTGCCTGTTACTCCAGGTGTCTCTTGACTTCCTACTTTTTCATTCCAGTCCCTTATAATGAAAAATACATCTTTTTTGGGTGTTAGTTCTAAAAGGACTTGTAGGTTTTCATAGAATCGTTCAACTTCAGCTTCTTCATCTTTTCTGGTCAGGGCATAGACTTAGATTACCATAATACTGAATGGTTTCTCTTGGAAATGAACAGAGATCATTCTGTCATTTTTGAGATTGCATCCAAGTAGTGCATTTCAGACTCTTTTGTTGACTATGACGGCCACTCCATTTCTTCTAAGGGTTTCTTCACCACAGTAATAGATATAATGGTCATCTGAGTTAAATTCACCCATTCCAGTCCAATTTAGTTCACTGATTCCTAAAATGTCAATGTTCACCCTTGCCATCTCTTTTTTGACCACTTCCAATTTGCCTTGATTCATGGACATATCATTCCAGATTCCTATGCAATATTGCTCTTTACAGCATTGGACCTTGCTTCTGTCACCAGTCACATCCACAACGGGGTGTTGTTTTTGCTTTGGCTCCATCTCTTCATTCTTTCTGAAATTATTTCTCCACTGATCTCTTTTGATCTATTGATGAATTTTATTTGTTAATCTTTTTGGTAGTTTTTGTGTCTACGTTTAAGAAGTATGCATGTGCGCTCAGTCACTCAGTTGTGTCCAACTCTTTGCAACCATGTACTGTAGCTCACCAGGCCTCTCTGTCTATGGGATTCTCCAGGCAAGAAGACTGGAGTGGGTTGCCATTTCTTTCTCCATTTAGGAAGGATACCGATGTATAATTTTCTTTTTTGGACTATGTTTATCTGATTTTGGAATCAATAATGGTGACCTCATAAAATGAGTTTAGATGTTGTCTCTTCCTCTTATAGTTTTTAAAGGAAATAGTAAATCCTTAAATGTTTGGTAAGATTTGCCAGTGAAACCCACTCCAGTATTCCTCTCTGGAGAATCCCATGAACAGAGAAGCCTGGTGGGCTACAGTCCATAGGGTCACAGTCAGACATGACTGAAGTGACCTAATATGCACGCAAGCTAGTGAAACCATCCAGGACCAGGGTTTTCTATTTAAGAAGGTTTTCAAATTATTGATTACATTTCTTTAATAGTTATAAAACTATTTAGGTAGTCTATTTCATGTTGGGTAAGTTTGGGTAGTTTGAGAAATTAGCCCATTGTTTTCAATTTGTCAACTCAATGTCCACAGAATTATGCGTCGTGTTTACTTACTATTCTTTTAATGTCTGTAGAGTCTAATGTTAGGAAGATACATCTTGTCTTTTTTTTTTTCAGTCTTACTAGAGATTTGGCATGAGATTTTCTTTATTTCATTCATTTTTCTCTGTTGTTTTTGTTTTCAATTGCATTGTTTTCTGATCCTATGTTCACTATTTCTTCCTCTTGCATACTTAGGGAGTGTTTTGTTCTTTCTCACAAAATAGAAGCTTAGATTACTGACTTGATACTTTTCTTCTTTTCTAATATAAGTACAAAATGCCATAGATTTGTCTGAGCACTGCTTCAGCTGCATCCCACACATTTGATAGATCATTTCTTTATGGTTAGAGGACTAAATTTGTTTGATTTCAATTATTTTAATTTGTTAAGATTTGTTTTATGATCCAGAATATGGTCTACATTGATGAATTTTTCATGTGCCTTAAAAAACAATGTGTATTCTCCTATTGTTGAATTGAATGCTCTATGAACGTCAAGATTCAGTTGGGTGGTGGTCTGTTTAGTTCTCCTAATTCTTACTGATTTTCTGTCTGTTGGTTCTATTTATTAATGAGAAAGGAGTATTAAAGTCTCCTCCTATAATTGTGAATTTCTATATTTTTTCTTTTAGTTCTACCAGCTTTTGAAATATTTTAAAGCTCTGTTGGTGACAGCATGCACCTTTAGGATTATTATATCTTCTTTGTGGGTTGGCCATTTTATCACTATGTAACATCTTTATTAATCCCTTGTAATTATCTTTGCTCTGAATCTACTTTGTTTGATGCTCAAATAGCCATTCCAGCTTTCTTATTAGTATTTTAATCATATATCTTTTCCCATTATTTTACTTTGATTTTCTTATATAAAAATATTTGAAACAAGTTTTTTACAGACAGCACACAGTTAAGTTATATTTTAAATCTATTCTGGCAATTCTTATCTTTTAATTTATGAGTTTAGGACATTTATGCTCAATGTAATTATTTTTATATTTGGACATAGTCTTTCATTTTATTACCACTTTTTTTTTTCTGGTCTCTCTACTTTTACTTCCTCTAGTTCCACTTTCGTTTGGCTTATTTTAGCTAGGTTTGTTCACACTGGCTTACATTTTCTATTTCACTATTGGTTTTATTTCAATCACTATATTATAATGTTGTAAGGTCAGGGATGTATTCTGCTGTCCATGTTTGCTCTTTACCCTCTGTCCCTGTCAGACCAAGACAAGACTTTTCACATAGTGGTTACACCACAGCTTTTCATTAAGTGAATCAATGTTGAATGATTTAAGTTTATATTTTGTATTTGTGAAATTTTATGCTCAGGGCACTCTTCCTTCTTTTAAAGGGCCTGGGATCATTTCCTTTTCCTTCGGGTAGATGGTTTAGCTATAAAATATTCTGGACTGGAATTTTGGACTTTATGTTTACCCAAATCTGTGGATGTATAGAGTTGGGTAAGATGGTGTTTCAGTTGTTTCTAAAATGAAGTGTCTTCATGAAAAAACGTAGAAGTTAGTTTGCCCTCTGTGTGTAGTACATTGAATCAACCCATGAAGGGTTTATGCAAAAAAGCCTCCCAGGTCAGTTAAACTTGTCTATTACTTTGCTGAAAATATAAACATGTTGAAAAAAAGATGTTAGTAAAAGAAAAATAAAATGATGAAAATGACGAAAAAAGAAAAAGAAAAAAATGAAAGTGTAGGAATAGAGAATGATGCTGACAGTGCCCATATAAGGAATGTCCAGGGCAAGCATGGGCTTCAAATATTAGCATGCCATTGGCTGGATCATCTATCCCCAGGTGATAGATAGATGGCTGAGGCTATTTGATCCCACTAAGCATTCACTTGTCTCTCTTCTCTGTGTTCTGGTTTGGGGATCATAAAGGAAACTTCCTTATAGGCAGTTTTATTCAATTATGAAAACAAAAACAAGAGGATAGCAGTGGAAAATTAAACACATGCATCCACTTGTGCCTCTTTATAAAACTTCATTTCATTCATAGTAAAAGGAGTTTTTGTAAAGATAAAACCCAAAAGGAAAATAGGGTAAAATGAGGAAAGTGTTAGTTGCTCAGTTATGTCTGACTGTTTGAAACCCCATGGACTGTAGCCCGCCAGACTCCTCTGTCCATGGGATTCTCCAGGCAAGAATACTGGAGTAGGTTGCCATTCCCTTCTCCAGGGGATCTTCCTGACTCAGGTTGAACTCGGTTCTCGGTTCTGCCTGTACTACAGGCAGTTTATTTACCATCTGAGTCACCAGGGAATCTCTAAAATGAGGAGATAACAGCAACAAAACTTTAAAGGTAGAAAGTATTTGGCTGAGCAGTAACTTAGCAGCTCCCAGAAAACAAAACCCTATGAAGCTTTGAGCAAATTTGAGGTGCAATCAGATTTATGTTTCTGATTGACTGCAGCAGACATGCTTGGAATAAGGGGTGAAAAGAGGGCTTAATATTAGGAGGATTGATTTAAGTTCTCTTTATAATAATTTAGATCTTCAGACTCTCTTTCCTACTCTGTTCAGATGAGTGACTCTTCCACCTCTGTACAAGACCAGAGGATTTTTCTAGAAGGATGAAACAGAAGATCTTTGGATTTGGGAATTCCAAGCTCAATTGATAATACGGGCCACACCTAAAACAAGAGGATCAAATGGGGCTCCCACCCCCAGCCTGCTTCCCCACTTGGCTCCTTGTACCCTGGCAGCTGTAACTTTAAGTTTCAAGCAAGATGTTTGACAAGACTTCTCCAAGGATCCCAATCAGCCTAAGAAGAATGATTTAAAGTTACTGAAATAGGAATTTCCCAAAGAATTAGGTTAGCTGCATTATCTTAGTGTGACAGGGTCAATGAATTCCAGTGATACATACCACATTCTTAGACTCTTGGTATTAAAGACAGCCAGACATTTAAAGGGAATCAGAAATGTAAGGAAAATCTCCAAAGGAAAAATAGACACCAGAATAAAGAAATACAAGAAGGCAACTTGATGAAACCAAGATGGCACAAACAGCACACAAATAAAATTAAAACCATCAGTAATATCTTTAGAGAAATAGAGTACATTGCAATCCTGAAATAAGAACATGATATTTTGAAAAGAAGTATTCTGAGAACGAGATCATTCAGAAGTTAAAACAATGATGGCANTCAGTCCTGAATATTCTTTGGAAAGATTGATGCTGAAGCTGAAATTCCAATACTTTGGCCACCTGATGCGAAGAACTGACTCATCTGAAAAGACCCTGATGCTGGGAAAGGTTGAAGGTGGGAGGAGAAGGGGACAACAGAGGATGAGATGGCTGGATGGCATCACCGATTTAATGGACTTGAGTTTGAATAAACTCTGGCAGTTGGTGATGGACAGGGAGGCCTGTCATGCTGCAGTGGGTCACAACGAGTTGGACACAACTGAGTGACTGAACTGAACTAAACTGTAGCCTGCCAGGCTCCTCTGTCCATGGGATTTTTCCAGGCAAGAATGCTTGAGTGGGTAGCCATTCCCTTTATCAGGGGATTTTCCAAACCCACTGACTGAACCTGGTCTCTTGCACTGCAGGCAAATGCTTTACCATCTGAGCTACCAGGGAAGCAAATAAAGGCATTACATGGCCATTATGGAAAGCTAGAAATGCTAATAAATATGGCAGATTACACTCTTGTTTTCACTGTTCACCACCTTCATCCATGTCCATTGCCATGTGAATTGTAGTCTTTTTATTTTTTATTTTTTCTTGTGGGAAGCAAAGGATCCTCTCCTTACTTGAGGACACTGGGTTTGGCTCTATAAGCTTTTTGATCAATGAAATGTGACCAGAAGTGGCATGCAACTTCACAGCAGAGACTTTAAGAACCATTTAAATGTCTCTCATTGTTCTTTTTTCCACTGTCCTTCTCAGATAAGTGAAGATCCTTTACTGAGCTTAAAAGATGTGTAGAACAGAACTGCTGTTGATCCACAGCAGTATGTAACATGAGAAGGAAATAAACCTAGAAAAAGTTGAATAATATACCGTAGGTACCCGAACGCAAACAAAATCCACAGTTCTACCACTCTGAGATAATCACATTTAAACTTCTGATACTGTGCGAATGCTTTATCATTTTCACTTCTTCCCCTCCCCACCATGACTTGCATCTCTTCTTATAGGCAAAGATTACCTCTCTGCCATTTGACTGACTTTGGTTCTGTGACTGGCTTTCTGGCCAGTGGAATGTAAGTGTAAGAGATGCAAGCAGAGTCTCAAGATGTGCCTGTGCGGTTAGGCTGTCCTTTAGTGCTTCAGCCAAGAAGAAATATCCCAAATTGCACAGGAACTTGAGAGAAATATGGATCAGAGCCTGGCAGTCCCATTGCCTTGCCTCCTGAGGGACAGACACCTCAGCAGTGCACAAAAATGAGGGCTTACTCTTTTATGCTTTAGGGTAGTTTGTTATACGGCATTTTATGGAAATAGATGAATGATACAGATGCCTGTCCTTTAAGCCTTTTTCAGTGTAAACATATATTATTTCCCCCAAATTGGACTATGCTAATCAGTTTTATAATTTTTAACTTAACTTATCACCACTTCATGTAATTATGCATTCTTTCACAGCATAATCGCAGTTAGATAGAATTGTATCTTGCATATTTAAGCAATTGTCTGGAGTGCAACCTTGAATTTTTCATCTTTATAATAATTATTTTGTGATAAGATTCTCATTCATAAGCCTTTTTTCTCTACTCATATTATTCTTTCCCTATATTAAATTCCAAGGTATGTGACAAACTAACAAGGCCTGACACTTACTGCCAAATTTATCAGAATTTTACAAATGCCCTTTTCCCAACATTTCACCAGAACTGAGTGTTGTTTTTCCTTAAATTAGTTGCAAATTTGAAAGGTAAAAAATGACATTGTGTTTTAATTTACATTTGTTTGTTTACTGGAGAGGTTGAATACTTTAAAAATAGTTTTATTGAGGTATAATTTATATTCCATAAAATGTATACATTTAATATACAATTCAATGATTTTTCTAAATTTTTCTAAATTTATAGAATTATGCAACCATCACAGCAATCCAATTTTAGAATTTGTTTTTTATCACCCTCAAAACATCCCTTGTGCCCACATGCACTCACTTACTGTTCGCTGACCTAGCATCTTTCTCTATAGATCTGTTTCTATTTCCTTTTCAATGACCTGCCTACTTTACTCATTTGCCTATTAGAGTGCTTGTCTTCCTTATTGATAAGAAGCATTAAAAGACTAACTCTGTAACTGCAATTAAATATACAAATTTCTTAAGTCAACCAGCATATCTTGCCTGTTCAGTTACTCCTCTTATGATTTCCCTCCTCAGCTGTGTGCTCCATTTTGTCTTTCTTGCTGCTTCTGCACCTGACTCAGAGGTCTTCCCTTTGCCTGAATTCTTCATGTCCTGACCATCTCTCTCACTCACTCCTACCTGCCTCATAGCTCTTGGCTATAAGGAGGCTATAAGGAGACCTTCCCTGACAGTCCCATCTGACTTGAGTCCCCCTTCTTTGACTTCAGAAGGAATCACTACTATTTTTAACGATTCCTTAGAGGGTGGTCCTGACTTCAGTGTCTTGCACCCACTGGGTTGAAAGCTCTGTGAACACAGCAACCACATGGGATTTGTTCCTGATGGTATCCCTAGCCCTGGGATCCTTTGTTTTTTTCTTTTTAGTTTGTTGTTTCCTCTTACTTTTGTCTGCAGTATCTTTACATCTTTAGAAATATTTATATGTCTATGCAGTCAGGCTTATGATTTTCTCCTGACACTTTTTCCCTTTACTTATATGCTTAGAAGTACCTTTTCTTCATGAGAGCAGTTCAATATCCACTTTATTTTCTTCTAGTTCTTCTCTGTTTTTTAATAACAAATTTTAGTGTAATATCTGTTTGAAGTTTATGCTGGTTTATAGTGTGGTGAGTACAATGCAGACAACTCATTTTTATAAACAGTTAACAAATCATCCTAACTTCATTTACGGAATAATCTATCATTTCCTCACTGGTTGGAGATGGACACCTTTATTGGACACTAAATGCCTATGTATGCTAAGCTCTGTTTGGGGAATTTCTAGCATGTACCACTGATACTCTATTTTAGTGCCAGTACACCGTGTAGACCACCTCCCAGGTGGCTCAGTGGTAAAAAATTAATCAGGAGATGCAGGTTTGATCCTTGGGTCAGGAAGATCCCCCTGAAGAAGGAAATAGCAACGCACTCCAGTATTCTTGCCTGGGAAATCCCATGGGCAGAGGAGCAGGGCAGGCTACAGTCCACGGGGTGGTAAAGAGTTGGACATGACTTAAACTACCGCAACTACTGCCACCATATAGACCAAGGAGCCTCTAATTGTAGTGATGTTTTGTATGGAGTAAACTGTCATTGTTGAGTTACTGACAAGAGTGTTTTGGTCTTCAGGATCATTTTGTCACTGCAAATTCATAACTGGTCACTCTGACTTTCTACATTGCTGTCATTAGTCTAGTGAGTCTGAGGTTGTACTAAGGGACTCTTGACATCTTGCAAAGTTATCTTTCTGGATCTACCAGGCTGTGGGTCAGCATGGATACCTGCTCTGCATTTTGAATGAGGCTTCCCTGTAAAATCCCATGTCAGGGATTTAAAATTCAAACTTTCTAGATAAAGCTGGCAGCAAAAGCAGGTGAAGCAGGCCAGGTGTGAGATAAATGTATGCAGAAATGGCATCTGTAGGCACCTATTTAAAGATATTCAAATAGTTTAGAGGCAAGGAATGGAGCAGACCAGATTTGGCATGAAGGCTACACATTTTGACCTCTGACCCCTATAGTGACTGTGTGGCAATGTATATTGTATTTGTGGATCGCCTCATTTGATTCCTACAGTAACATTTTGAGGCAGATATTACCAGTGTGCCCATTTTATAGCACACTCACTATGTCTTCAAGAAGCTGAATTTTGCATAGGGCCTTGTAGCCAGTGCATCCTTTAATGGACCATGGCCTCTTACCTGATCCCGATTCTATTTTCTTCTCCACACCCCATGTTGGTGTCATACACAGAGAGTGCTGGGAGAACAAGGTGAGAAGGGAAGGATAAGCTATTTTTGTTGTTGAATCTAAAAATACCAGAATCTAAGTGACCTACAAAATACCAATAAGCCTGATGGTGGCTGAGTTCCAAACGTCAGGACACAAAACAGGCAGAAGTGACACCAGGCAGCAGCGAGGGCTCCTGCTGTCAGGGCGGCCGTGGTGCACGGCTGTCGGAAACATCTGGAGTTAGCCTCGCCAGAGAAGCTGCAGACTGAGCAGCCCAATGCTTTTCAGCCTCTCATCATCACAGCCACTTAGAGGACTCCCAGAGAGAGACTGGTGGAGATGACACAGAGTTTTATTTTTATTTTTTTAATTTTTATTTTTACTTTATTTTGCTTTACAATACAAAGTGAAGTAAGCCAGAAAGAAAAACACCGATACAGTATACTAACACATATATATGGAATTTAAAAAGATGGTAATGATAACCCTGTATACGAGACAGCAAAAGAGACACAGATGTATAGAAAGACTTTTGGACTCTGTGGGAGAGGGAGAGGGTGGGATGATTTGGGAGAATGGCACTGAAACATGTANTATACTAACACATATATATGGAATTTAAAAAGATGGTAATGATAACCCTGTATACGAGACAGCAAAAGAGACACAGATGTATAGAAAGACTTTTGGACTCTGTGGGAGAGGGAGAGGGTGGGATGATTTGGGAGAATGGCACTGAAACATGTATAATACTATCATGTAAGAGATGCAGAGAGTTTTAAATCATCAGGTCATTTCCACAGCTGATGTGGGCTCTCTCTCTCTCTCCTTTGCCCTTCTTCCCTCCCTCTTTTCTTCTCTCCTTCTTTGCCTATCTTCCCCTCACTCTGTCCTGCCTGGATCATTTCTGTACTCAAGCATGCTAAGGGTAGACTACTTCTGGATGTCACTGTTAAAAGCAGAAAAAAAACTCTTTCTGTTAGAATCTCTAAGATTCAGCAGCTCCAAGTCTTTCTTAAGCAACTTGCTCAGGTAGGTGTTCAGTTCAGTTCAGTTCAGTTGCTCAGTCGTGTCCAACTCTTTGTGACCCCATGAATTGCAGCACACCAGGCCTCCCTGTCCATCACCAACTCCTGGAGTTCACCACTCATGTCCATCGAGTCAGCGATGTCATCCAGCCATCTTATCCTCTGTTGTCCCCTTCTCCTTTTGCCCTCAATCCTTCCCAGCATCAGGGTCTTTTCCAATGAGTCAACTCTTCGCATGAGATAGCAAAAGTATTGGAGTTTCAGCTTCAGCATCAGTCCTTCCAATGAACACCCAGGATTGATCTCCTTTAGAATGGACAGGTTGGATCTCCTTGCAGGTAGGTGTAGACACTTACAAAAAGAAGACTGTTCTTTCCTGAGTCTTCTCTCCACCCTTCTTACCACCATGAAGGCTAGGGCAGGATTCTTTAATTCCATTTGAAAGGAAAGGTTAAGAGTGANGGTTGGATCTCCTTGCAGGTAGGTGTAGACACTTACAAAAAGAAGACTGTTCTTTCCTGAGTCTTCTCTCCACCCTTCTTACCACCATGAAGGCTAGGGCAGGATTCTTTAATTCCATTTGAAAGGAAAGGTTAAGAGTGACTGAAGAAGGGCAAATTCTTTTGTATAGACACCCTGCCTTTAGCTTAACTGAAGAGCCAGGAGGAGAGCACTTATGTGTTTGACTCTGGAGTAAGACCATACCATTTAGCAGGGCACTAATTGCCAGTGTGTCTGGCTGAGCTGATGACCCTGTGGGAATGCTGCAGGACTTTGTAATCAAAGGTCCCTTCCAGATAACAACAAAAAGGGGGAATAATGCTTTCAGGTAAACCAGAGGGAGGCATGGGGCCTTCCTGGGCTCAGCAGTAGCTTTCTGACACTGAACAAGTCCTCTTCACTGAGCTTTTGATTTCTGACCTGTGGGCTTCCCTGGTGGCTCAGATGGTAAAGAATATGCCTGTAGTGCAGAAGACCCAGATTCAGTCCCTGGGTTAGGAGGATCCCCTGGAGAAGGGAATGGCTACCCACTCCAGTATTCCTACCTGGAGAGTTGCATGGACAGAGGAGCCTGGCGGGCTACAATCCATGGGGTCACAAACAGCTGGACACAGCTGAGCAATTAACACTTTTGGTTTTTCTGACCTATAAATTAAAGAAGCTTCAAATCGTCACATTGACAGAAAAAACAGGAAAGCTGCATTTCCACGGAAGACATCCACCTATATGGGGATGCATTATCTAAGCTGACTAGCGATGAAAGGATTTAAACTGAGGAGTGTTAAATCACCTTAGTGGTGCAAATATGTAAACAGCCTGAAGACAGAGAACAGATATTTTTTAAAAGCTGTGTGAAATTTATATAACATTGACTTTACCCTCTTAACCACTTTAAAGTCTACAATTCAGTGATGTTAAGTAGATTCACACGCTGTGCAGAAATTTTCATCCTTCAAAACTGAAACTCTGCACCCATTAAACAGAACCTCCCCATTCCCCCTCCCCCAGCCCCTGNCGACTTAGCAATAGCAGCAGCAGTGGTATATAATAGGACTTTGTTTTTTTACACCTTCCTTTTGAAGTGCTCTTCCTACACCCATGGATCCTCTGTCTGTCTCCTAGGGCGCAACACTAAAACCTCATAGGCTACAAGAACTTCATTGCTCCTGTGTTTACCTAAACTCTACCCAGCCTTCAGAAGTTAATTTAATACTAAAATATTCACAGTAAGAAAGGATTATAAGAAAAAAATGTGTTTTTTATTGTTTGCTCTTTGCAAATCAACTGTGGCTACTATGCAAATTATAATTGCTTTATGGAATACAATTCTTTATTCTGTTTTTCAAATCCAGAGGAGTGATAGGAATTTATAATTTTAGGCTAGTTATGAAAAGCTTAACTGTTCAGGTGACCAACATACTTGCTAAATTTCTTGGTTGATGGGCATAATTAAGGTTCTATTTCTTGGGGAAGAAAAAAATCTTTCATTTTTTCAGGCTTATGTAGGGAGGTAGTTGTAATATTACTTCATAGAGAAAATAGCCCTCACAAGAACAGTCATTTTCAGAGAAATTTAATAGCAGTTTAAGAACTTTCACAACTAATTATTACTATTTTAAAGAGATTCATTTTCAAAGAGTAGACTTTAGGATATATTTTTATTTTGGGAGATGATGGCTATGCTCAAGGTTTTTAATGGCATTAAGGCAGTAACTTTCTCCTAAGTTTAAAATCAAGAACTTCCAACAGGCATACAGTGTTTCTTTGCTTGATTTTTAATATTTATTTAACATTTACCTATGTCTTAATTAATGTTTATTTTCAAAATGAATAATAATGTGTTAAATGTTTANCATTAAGGCAGTAACTTTCTCCTAAGTTTAAAATCAAGAACTTCCAACAGGCATACAGTGTTTCTTTGCTTGATTTTTAATATTTATTTAACATTTACCTATGTCTTAATTAATGTTTATTTTCAAAATGAATAATAATGTGTTAAATGTTTACATGGAGAAGGAAATGGCAACCCACTCCAGTATTCTTGCCTACAGAATTCAAGGGACAGAGGAGCTTGGTGGGCGACAGGCCATGGGGTCACAAAGAGTCAGACGTGACTGAAGCAACTTAGCACAAATGTTTACATATATAAAGTTTAGATGTATCTCTGATAGTTTACTTAAGTTAGATTATGAGCTATAACACAAAGAATTCTATATCTATAGAATCATAGATATGATAGGAACTAAACAATTTGAAGATTCTTAAATACTCTGACAAAATTAACATCCAGAAATATTGTTACTTAAATTATTATGTAAATCTGAATTTTTTAGGATTGTAATTTTTTTTTACAGTTGATTGGGAGAAGGTAGTATTGAAATACTCTATGTAGTTTTGAATTGAGGAGTAATAGANTCCCTGTCTCTATGACTTTGACTCCACTGGGAACTTCAGATAAGTGGAATCATACAGGATTTATCCTTTTGCGACTTGCTCTTCACTTAGCCTGATGTCTTCAAAGGTTCACCCATGTTGTAACACGTGTCAGAATTTCATTCCTTTTTAAGGTAAATATTTCATTGTGTGGATATACCACATTTGGTTGTGTATTCATTTACTGATGGACGCTTGGGTTGCTTCCACCTTTTGGCTGTTGTGAATAACACTGCTATAAATGTGGGAGTGCAAATATCTCTTCAACCCTGCTTTCAGTTATTTTGGGAGTAAACCCAGAAATGTAGTTGCTGGTACGTCTATTTTTCGTTTTTTTGAGGAACCATCATGCTATTTTCCATAGTGGTTGCAACACCTTACATTCTCACCAACAGTGCATAAGGATTCCGATTTCTCCACATTCTTGCCAAAGTTTGTTATTTTTCTCTCTTTGTGATAGTTGCCATCCTAATGGGTGTGAGGTGATATTGCACAGAAGTTTTGACTTGCATTTCCTTGGTGAATACTGATATTGAGCATCTTTTCATGTGTCTGATGGCCATGTGCTTTCATGTGCTTGTCTATCTTCTTTGGAGACATGTCTTTTCAAATGCTTTGCATATTTTTGAATCTAGTTTTTATTGTTGTTGTTCTTGAGTTGTAGGAGGAGAAGGAGTCTTTTCATGCTCATATCTCTAGGACTTCAAATAATACCTGCCTTGAAAAAATATTTGTGGAATAAATATGTCCTGGGTCTCTATTCAATAATGTTATTCCAAGATTTGGTATAAATTATAACCAATAGCTGGAGTTGGAAATTCACAACAATGGATATAATATCATAATATATTAGGAATAACATTTTTAAAACACAAAGAAATAAATTTTGGACTCTACCACTTAGATGAATGTGCCATGGACCAATCCACTTTACTTAGCTCTCTTGATACTTAAGCCAGGTTTTGTGTCTTTCAGTCATGGGGATGGGAGAGAAGAGAAGAGAGGCATTCAGTTACAAACACCAGCACTTCTTAGAAAAGTACGTATGTAATAACTGTGGTATCTTAACCTAGGAGCTTAAACAAACATCAGCCCATTTCTCCTGCCCACCATCTTTGATTTACTCTGAGTTGTTTCCTCTCCATGTTGCTGCTGCTGCTGCTGCTGCTGAGTTGCTTCAGTCGTGTCCGACTCTGTGCAGCCCCATAGACGGCAGCCCACCAGGTTGTGCCGTCCCTAGGATTCTCCAGGCAAGAACACTGGAGTGGGCTGCCATTTCCTTCTCCAATGCATGAAAGTGAAAAGTGAAAGTGAAGTCCCTCAGTCGTGTCCGACTCTTAGCTACCCCATGGACTGCAGCCGACCAGACTCCTCTGCCCATGGGATTTTCCAGGCAACAGTACTGGAGTGGATTGCCATTGCCTTCTCCATCCTCTCCATGAAAGGTCCTCAAATCTTCTAAGCAATGGCTTAGAAGAAGGGAATGAAAAACACCTGAGTTGCAGTTCCCGTCTTGCCACTGGATGGCAGTACACCTCTGTATGCCTTCCCTGAAGAAGCCTCTCCATCATTCTCCAGAATCTTGATTGTGTCCACTTTGGTCAGAAGTTGCTAGACTAGAGATTTTAGCGGAATCACTTATTTTAAAAATCTCTCCATGAGTTTCTGTAGGGGATGGTTAACATCCTTCATGTTAACTCCAGAATCCAAGAAACCTTGATTCCAGCATCTTCTGATATTTCTTCCCTTCTACCAAGTATGTCTTTGTCCTCTAAGCATCTTGTGCTAATAACTGCTCAGTGATACCACCCTGTAACCAGCGAATTACAGGATCGGTTCTGCCACATATAGAGGGGGAAGGAGAGGTTCTTATTTGACTTTGCATTCTGGGCACTTACCACTGTACATGTCCATAGTGCAGTCAATCAAGACTTGTTAGCTGAACGCATCAAGTAGAAGAAACACAGAAATGATAAATGACCACTCCTTTATCAATATGCTCAGATAACATGGGCTTCCCAGATGGTAAAGAACCTGCTTGCCAATGCAGGAGACGTGAGACGTGCGTTTGATCCCTGGGTCATGAAGATCTCCTGGAGGAGGGCATGGCAACCCACCTCAACATTCTTGCTTGGACAATTTCATGGACAGAGGAGCCTGGCGGGCCACAGTCCTTGGGGTTGCAAAGAGTCGGACATGACTGAAGTGACTTAGCACGCAAACATGCCAGATAACATACCACTAAACATGTGCCTTAAAATAACGTTTTCTGAATATAAATTTCATATAAATTTGGTAGATGATAAATCATATTTCTTTAAAATTTGCATTTCTCTCTATATAGATAATATTGAATATTTCTCATGCATCTCCTTTCATGCTCTCATTTGTATTTCTTTCTGAATTGTCTCTTTCTGACCTTTGTCATTTTGATAATTGTTATACTCGTGTTCTGAAGGCTTTCAGATTTCTGAGTGTCATCCTTGACAAATCCCTGCCACTCGTCTTCTACATTCAATCAGTCACATCTGTTTATTCTTCTTCCTAAATTTCCCTTCCATCTATCCACATCATTTCATTCTCACTGCTTTTGTCCTGCCTCTGACTCATGGTCTTTCTCCAGCCATCTGTTCTCCAAACTGGACCCTCCACCTCTGTTCTTGACTGTTTCCAACACATTATCCATACTGCAACTAGTGTGAACAATTCAGAGTGTAAATCTATGCACACCACATTCCTAATTAAAACTCTTTCAGGGCTTCTTGTCATCCTCAGTGTGAAGAGTTCCAACTCCCTAATCCAGCCCCTAAAGCCTTGCTAATTTCCCCAGTTTCCTCTTTTTCCACCTCCAGCTTAAGCTTTGCCCTCCTGCAGTGGTGGCCACTTCCATGAATGAAGAATCATTTCCACACTGTTTCACCCACCTTCCAGCATTCACTCATGCTGTTCTCTCTCCCTCAGTTGATCTTTCATTCACTTTGCTTGCCTAACATTTGTTAGAACTCTGCTTAAAACCATCACCTCTAGGAGGCCTCCACGACTCCTGTAGACTAGGAGGAACCAACTTTCTTATCCCATGTCAGTTTGTCTCCATCCCCTTGTAACATATTACATTCTGTGGTCTTTGTCAGTTTGTGTCTGTGTGGATGGCATCATCGACTCAATGGACACGAGTCTGCACAAACTCCTAGAGACAGTGAAGGACAGGGAGGTCTGGCATGCTGTAGTCCATGGGGTCTCAAAGAGTTGGATGTACCTGAGTGACTGAATAACAACAACAACAAATGTGTGTAAAATCCTTTGTCTTGTGCCACCTTTTTATCCCTAGTGCCTGGCACAGCATCCAACCCATAGTAGATACCAGAGAAATGTTTATTGAATGAATAAAAGTGCTTCTAGTTGACATTTATTGAGCACTCATTTAATCCTCAAAACGGCTCTCTTGGATGGTTATGCTCAGTTTGACAAGTGAGAAAACTGAGGTTTGTCGAGATTACATAGCAGGGAAGCAATGGGCTCACCTAGATCTGCCTCCTTGCAGAGTCAGCTGTGTGTTTCCCATCTATGAGGCATCTGCGGATGTCCTTTATATATAAAAGGATTAAACTTTTGTCAGTTCTATTTGTTGCAAACATTTTCCTCCAGTGTTGATGCTTTCTAATTTTCTATTTGATCATCTCGAAGTTAAGAAACTTTTAATCATTAAATAGTAAAATCAGTCACTGTTTTCTTTGATAATTTATTCCATGAATTATGCTTTAAAATTTTCATCATTCCTCAATTTAATTTTTTGCCTAAATTGTTATTATACATTTTAAGAGCCTCAAGATATTATTATTTTTTTAATTTTTTATTTCATTTTGGGATAGAAACAATTAACAATGTTGTGATAGATTCAGGTGAACAGTGAAGGGACTCAGCCATACACATACATGTATCCATTCTCTCCCAAACTCTCCTCCCATCCATCCAGGCTATTACTTGCCATTGAGCAGAATTCCATGTGCTATACAGCAGGTTCTTTTTGGTTATCCATTTTAAATATAACGGTGTTTTAAACTTAACTCTTTAAGTCTTTAAAACTGTATTTTATCTATATAGGGTGTTTTCTCCTCCAAATGGTAAAGTTTCCTAAATCCATTTATTGAATAGCACATCCATGTATGGAATAACTCATCTTATGGGCTTCCTTCATAGCTCATTTGGTAAAGAATCTGCCTGCAATGCAGGAGACCCAGGTTCAATTCCTGGGTCAGGAACATCCCCTGGGGAAGGAAATGGCAACCCACTCCAGTATTCTTGCCTGGAGAATCCCATGGACAGAGGAGCCTAGTAGACTACAGTCCGTGGCATCACAAGAGTTGGACACAACTTAGTGACTAAATCACCACCACCACATCTCATTTAATTATGATACTATTATCATTTAGCTTCTTATATATTTATAACCTATTTTAGGGACTTTCATTCATTGGTATGTCAACTCTTGAACTATTACCACAGTATTTTATAGTTTGATTTTTATTTAATGGAATAAATCCTTCCAGTTGTGCACAGCCCATCTCCAATCCCCAATACACCATTAATTTTCATTTTGCAACATTATCCTGGCTGATCTCATTTATTGTTTCTAGTGATCTCAAAATTTTTTCTCATTCTTAAAAAGTTTATTGAGATAATTTTGCAAAAATATAAATACGCTACATGTTTATTTTATAAAAGTTAGGAAACAGAAAATTAATAACATTTCATTTTATTGCCTCATGGTTTCATTCTATGTGAATATGAGTAATCCAGTTGGACTTGTAGCACTTCTTGGTATCCTGTTTCCCTGCAACCCATCAAGTTTTTGTAAACATTTTCACATCCAACTTGATTTTGAAATCATAGATTTTGCTGTTGTTCAGTCACTCAGTCATGTCCAATTCTTTGCAACACCATGAACTGCAGCATGTCAGGCTTCCCTGTAAATATTTTCATATCTAATTCAATTTTGAAATCATAGGTTTTAATCATATGTAATTTTCACTAATATAAAAGCCTGAACCTCTATTTAGGAATTCCCCTATTGTTGGATATCTAGGTTATTGACTTTTGTTTTGTTTTGTTTTCTTTAAGTAGTATCCCAATAAAAATTTATACAAACACATCTTTGGTCACATTTGATCATTTCCTTAAGGTATCTTTCTGGGTCTGGGTCAATAGTTATAAGCATTTTTAAGGCTCTAAATTGCTTTTTAAAAATAATTGTGCAAATTTAAATTCCCACCAGCTTATGAAATGTCTGTTTCCACAGTATTCTTGCCAACACTTGAGTATTATTATCTCATTGAGATTTTCATTGGGGTTATGTTAAATCTATAAATCAATTTAGAAAGAACTGTCTCCCTTACTATATTTATTCTTTTCCCTCAGGAAGATAGTGTGCCTCCATTTAATTAAGTCTGTATCTCTCAAAAAAGTTTTGCTGTTTTCTTAATGTAAGTCCTACATGATTATTATTAGAATTATTTTATTATTGCTGTTTTATTATTTTTGTTTTGTTATGTGAGTGCCACTTAAAAGTTTATATACACTTTTTAAATTGAAGTATAGTTGATTTACAACTTTTCAGATGTAAATCAAAGTGAGTCAGTTATATATATAACATATTATATGCATATACACACTCATATATTCTCATATATATTCTTTTCCATTATAGGTTATTACAAGATACTGAGTAGAGTTTCCTGTGGTATATGGTAGGTCCTTGCCAGTTATCTATTTTGTATGTAGTAGTGTGTATCTGTTAATCCCAAATTTCTAATATATCCTTCCCCGCTTTCCCTTTAGTAACCGTGAGTTTGCTTTCTATGTCCCTGAGCCTGTTTTGTAAAAAATTCACCTGTATCATTTTCTTTAGATTCCATATATAAATGATATCATATGGTATTTGTCTTTCTCTTTCTGACATTTCACTTAGTATGATAATCTACAGGTCCATCCTTGTGGCAAATGGCATTATTTCATTATTTTTATGGTTGAGTAATATTTCGCTGTATGTATGTACCAGATCTTCATCATCTATTCATCTGTTGATAGATACTTAGGGTGTTCCCAGGTCTTGGCCATTGAAAATAGTGTTTCTATGAACACTGGGGCTTATGCATCTTTCTGACTTAGAGTTTTGTCTAGATATATGCCCAGGAGGGGAATTCCTGGATCATATGGTAGCTCTATTTTTAGTTTTTAAAGGAATATTCATAATGTTCTCCATAGCGGCTGTACCAGTCTACGTTCCCACCAACAGTGTAAGAGGGTTTCCTTTTCTCCACATTCTCTCCAACATTTATTAATTGCAGCCATTCAGACTAGTATGAGGTAATAAATTGTTGTTATATCTTCCTTTTTTTCCCCCCAAAGTGTGTCCTATAAGTATTTGATCCTCCAGATGCTCTGTGAAAAACAAAAGATTCTATTTTCAAATTGGTGTGGGAAGAGCTATGAACTTAACTTGGAATTTTTCATGACACATTCAGGAAAGCTTGACACATCCTTTTGTAAAGAAACTTGTTTAACATTATTTATTACTCCACCCAGAACATCTCAGAATTTATTTGATCATGGAATATCTTTTTATGTAAAAATAAAAATTTTAACACTAATTCTATTATCCCTCAGTAGAGCTGATCTTATGAGAAGTCTAATGTTGTGGAATGACAAATGGCCTCATTTTGTCATTCCTCCCAGTAGCTATGCCTTTTGCCATGTAACTCTGGGGTGCACTTCTACCCTGACTGTGAACTTGGCTGTGTGACTTGGCCCATGGAATGTGAGCTAACATAGAGCACATAGAAGCTTTAAAAGTGTGGCTGGTAACTGTTTCATCTTCCATATTTGTGAGAAAGATACGCCAAGTGTACCCAGGTAAAAAATTATATACTTGTAGCACAGCTGAGTTACACTGTTTATCCCAGTTGAAACCACACAAGATCAATCAAAAAACAGCCAGTGCTCTTTATGAAAGTGAGCCCAGGCAAGACCAGAAGAACCACTCAGTAGCACTTCAGACGTATCAGTTAAGCATAGCAAACACCCTCTTCCAACAACACAAGAGAAGACTTAACATGTGGCCATCACCAGATGGTCAACACCGAAATCAGATTGATTATATTATTTGCAGCCAAAGACCGAGAGGCTCTACACAGTCAGCAAAAACAAGACCAGGAGCAGACGGTGGCTCAGGTCATGAATTTCTTATCGACAAATTCAGACTGAAATTGAAGAAAGTGGAGAAAACCACTAGATCATTCAGGTATGACCTAAATTAAATCCCTTATGAATATGCAGTGGAAGTGAGAAATAGACTTAAGGAACTAGATCTAATAGACAGAGTGCCTGATGAACTATGGACGGAGGTTCGTGAAAAGGAGACAAAAATCAAGACCATCCCCAAGAAAAAGAAATGAAAAAAAGCAAAATGGTGTCTAAGGAAGCCTTACAATAGCTGTGAAAAGAAGGGAAGCGAAAAGCAAAGGAGAAAAGGAAAGCTATACCCATCTGAATGCAGAGTTCCAAAGAATAGAAAGGAGAGATAAGAAAGCCATCCTCAGTGATCAGTGCAAAGAAATAGAGGAAAAGAACAGAATGGGAAAGACTAGAGATCTCTTCAAGANTGGTGATGGACAGGGAGGTCTGGCATGCTGTGGTTCATGGGGTTGCAAAGAGTCGGACACGACTGAGTAACTGAAGTGAAGTGAACTGAACTAAAAGTATTGAGATTTGGGGTTGCTTGTTGCATAGCATTATTATGGCAATCGATAACTGACCCATAGGTCTTAAAGCAAGTACGATGAAGGCAGTTAGTTTAAGCTTGATAGTCTTTATTAAGAAATTCCCTTTCATTTCTATTTTTCTAAATGCTTCTAGCCACAACTGTTATTGAATAACTTTTGGACAGTCATTGAGATTATTTTAAGCTTTTCTAATTGAGCCTACTGATGTATTTTTTATATTAATAGGCTTCCTATTAATAGGCTGTCCTGGCCTTCCTAGGATGAGTCATTCTTGGTAGCAGTTGATCATTCTTTAAATGTACTATTGAATTCCATATGCTAATATTCTCCTCAGGGATTTAGCATCTCTATTCATAAATGAAATTAGTTTGTGGTTTCCTATTTTGGCCCATCCTTTTCAATTTTGGTATAAAGCATAAGCCAACTTTATAAAATGACTCAGTTAGTTTTTAGTCTTTGCCTATGTTCTGGATCAGTTTGTATAACAGTCCGACTAATAGAATTCACCATTAAAGCCATCTGGTCATTGAATCTTTGTGATAATTTGTAATTTCTGTAATTGCTTATAATTTTAACTTTTCCCTCTTATTATTGGTCTTAAGTTGTCTTGCTTATTTTTAATTACACATTGGGAAATTCAAATTACTTTAATGATAACCAATAATATACTGCCCACCTACAAATGCAAGAGACATAAGAGACATGGGTTCGATCCCTGGGTCAAGAAAATCCCTTGGAGAACATGGCAAAACACTCCAATATTCTTGCCTGGGGAATCCCACGGACAAAGGAACCTGGCATGCTACAGTCCATTGGGTTGCAGAAGCTACTTAAGCATGCATGCAATATTTATCCTGTACTTAGTCTGTTTTTGGAAGCTGCCTTTCAATCATCTGTGAACACAGTCTGATATAATTAACTAAATAAATAAACACAGATCAGGCCGTTTGTTTCAGTAGCTACAACTTAATATCAGACCTAAAGAGAGTTTGTATCTTAATGCAACCTAGAATATCTGCATGCAATGGTATGGTTACATACATGGGTGGCCACCATATTTTCTAATTTTTTTTGGTGGGTGGGTCTTTGGGAGAACCTTTTGTCTACTTTTTCTGGCTGGGAAAGTGGGGTTAGAGAAAGTAATCTGGATTTATCAATGTTAACATTTTGAATGCTTGTACATGATATGTGTTCATCATGTAAGAAAATAACCTCATGTCGATGTATGGCAAACCCAATAGAGTATTGTAAAGTCAAATTAAAAAATAAATTAATTTAAAAAAAAAAAAAAAGAAAGAAAATAACCTGAAAGTAGAACTCTTTGGAAAATCCTAGAATTTCACCATCATGTAGATTGGCCTAAGTTATGCATAGGTATTTGAGATTTAATAGACTATGTGTGGAAATATCTCTTGCTGACTTGGCCTGTGTNAAAAAAAGAAAAAAAAGAAAATAACCTGAAAGTAGAACTCTTTGGAAAATCCTAGAATTTCACCATCATGTAGATTGGCCTAAGTTATGCATAGGTATTTGAGATTTAATAGACTATGTGTGGAAATATCTCTTGCTGACTTGGCCTGTGTCCTCAATGGCCTCATGAGAAGATGAGGCAGGGCAGGCACTTACCAGCCTCAGAGCATGATTGGCTCTGTGTCCTGGTTTCTCTGGACTCTGTTGTCTCTGTGACATGCTCAATTCTCAGGTTTCAGGCACCTTATTTTATTAGCATCAAGAATAAATATTTATACAGTGCTTATTATGCATCAGTGATAACATTTACCAGCTCCATTTTGCGGTTTAGGAAAGGATGGCACAGAAAGATTGCAAAATTTGCCCATGCTTTCCAGCACGTGAATATCCATGTTAAGATTCAAATCCAGGCAGTAATCAGCCCCTATGCAGTTCCCTGCACCCTGCCGCCATTCTTTCTCATTTTGTCTTATTTTTCTACCTGTTCACCCGAGTGTTTGGTTCCATTGGACTTAATTAGTGTTGATCCTATAGATTTATTTCTAGATGAGGATAGAAGAGACAAAGAGACAAAAAAGTCAAAGTGGAAAGAGCAAAGGGCTGACAGGGAAACAATTCATGGATTCTGATTTGAGACTGTGATGGACCCCAGCTCTAAAATCTAGACATAACGAAGTATCTATCTCATGGTGTGATTGTGAAGATTTTCTGAACAAAGGGTCTGATACATCACTATCATTCAATGGATACTAGTTAATCATAGAAAAGGATGATGATGATGGTGATGAATGATGACCATAAAATCAAGCTTCTGGCACCAACTGGCTCTGTGACCTTGCTCAAGTCACTTTGCTTCTCTGGGTCTCTGTTTCCTCATTTGTCTTTTGGAAGATGGGGTTTAGCAGTGGAGAAGCTGAGTGAGATTAAGAGTGGGAATGGTGTCCATAGTGACTTATACATACTGTTAAGTATAATCAGAGCCCATTAGGGCTACGGTTGACAGATGGAACAATGAGAAAGCAAAATAAAATAAAATGTCTAGTTAAATCTGAATTTCAGATAAGCTATGACTGCTTACTTAACATAAGTATGTCCCAAACATTGAATGGGACATACTTACACTAAACAATTAATTGTTATTGGAACTCAGGTCTCCAGGTTTCCCTGCCTGGTCTAGAGTCCAGATTTCCCAGATTAGAAAGTTGCGGTAAATTTGTGCCAGGCCAAGTTGTTCCCTTAAGTCAAGGATCTGAGTTTGAGAATCTCCTTCTTCCCTACCCTATCTTCTTTCTTCTTTGGGCAAAAAGGATAGAGAAACTAAATGGGGATATTTGTTTGTCATAAATTACCAAGAGAAGAGCTTCTCCAGATTCAATAAGGCAATTATTATATCTTGAGGAAAGAACAATTGATTGTTCCAAACAAATGCTCCAGCTTGTGATTTCACGGAAATCTGTGTCTCTAACCTGCTGTAGTTGTTAAGTCAGAAGTAAATATGTTCTTAATAGCTAACTGGTATTTATTGAATGTACAATAACTTGCCTGCTAAGCTTAAATGAAATGCACTGTTAATTAAAACTATCTCTGTACCAAGTCCTCTAGGGAAAATACATTACAAACACTCTGACTTGAGAGTTTTTTTTCACCCTCACTTCCCAACTGAGCCCCCTCTTGGTAAATTTTAATATGATCTGTTTGGAGGCCTGCAGATGTTTTTGCTGGGCAGTTTTCATCCTGCTGAGGGATATGAAAACTTCACTTCCTGATTCAGACTTGAGAACTCTTCAGAGTGACCCCAAGCTGAAGCTATGTGCTTGGTGCTCCAAAGCTTGCTCTGGCCACTTGGAAGAGTTGGGGTTGCATCTGAATTTGCCAATTGATTGGCTGTTCAGACCAAACCTTTCGCTTTGCCTCTTGGAGCTTGAAGAATTTTCCAAACTGTGACATAAATGTAACCAATTAGATCTTTGGTAATAGGTCAGGAAAGAGGCTGGGCGGGATTCCAAAGCACAGGCTGACCTTGACATGTTCAGTGGGTCTCAGCATATGCTGGTCCTCTTGCTGCGTGAACCCCCGATTTGGTGCTGCTTAGAGACAGCTCTTGTTTATTTATCTGCTTACTTGTTTTCTCGTTATTCCACAAGTATTTGATGTCTGTGTGTCTAGTGGACCTGAAATCTCATGAATACCATGACTGGGGAGATAAAAGTCCCAGTCCCAGCTGTGTCACTTGCAGATGTACAAATTCACATTTATGCAATTCAAGCAGTCATTTCACTCCCCCGAGTTTGTTTCCTTTTCTGCAAAGTGAGGATGGTGTCTTCCGTACAAATCACCGAATGGTTGTGAAGTTCGAATGAGACGATGTATGCACAAACCCTTTCAAAGTCAAAAGAATCATCATAGAGACATGTATTTTCCCTGATAGCTGATAGCCATGGTTCCTGAGAGTTCCCCAGCACTGATCGGATATGCAGAGCTGCATTGCACTGAGGACCAGTGAATGATGGCCTGTGAGGACCTGGGCAAGGCGGCGGGCCACGAGGATGGACAGTTCAACCTCCCCTCGTCCCCTGAGGGTGAGAGCCAGCCGAGTAATTAATAAAGCCTCATTGTCTTTCGGGATGTAGAGACCAGGAAACACTTGCAAAGAGACCTGAGCTCATTTGATTTGTGCAGCATTCCTAGGAGGATGGCAGGCAGGTTTTCTTTCTCATGTTATAGCTAAGGAACTGAGCTGCAGGAGAGTAACGTGTCCAGTCCAAGGTCACTTTGTGTACAAGTACCCCAACCAGGGCTAGCTGCAGCTCTTTCCTGTACATTCAGGATAGCAGTCTGTTCTCCATCAGGCTGAGAACCCTACCATCTGTCTCACCCAGACTCTAGGGAATGTGTTTACTGGGGATCAGGAGCCTCTAGACTAATCAGTCAGACCTGTTTTGTGGTGCAGAGCTTAGTGAGTGAGCCTGGCAGCATTTCAGCACCCGCAGGCCTCGGTGGGAATGCTCTTGTGCAGTACACAAAGCGAATAAGAGTAAGCGGTGGTCTTAGGTGGGTTGGGACTGGCTCGGCTTGGTTGTCCCTGAGGCAGATCACTGGGGCTGCTGACCTTCTCAGGACAATCTGGGATTTCCCTGATGGCATGTTTGTCTCCACAGTGCTCTCAGAGGGTGCAATAAAAAGTCAATATCCGATTGCAGTGGGAAGCCGTAAGCCAGCTCTAATGACTTGGGTGTGTGGATATTAAGGGTCGATGTAATTATAATTCCAAGATAATGGGGAGGGGGCACACTCAGCAAGGTTTTGTGCTAATGTTGCTGATTTCCCCTTTGTCTCTCAAGTTCCCTGCATTCATCACGCAGATTCATCACTGCTGGACTCAGGAATAGAGCTTTCTCCACATTCCTCCTCACACTAGTGGGTGTTCCGAGGTAGGGCCGGGGGGTGGGGGGCATCCGAGGCTGCCCTGCATGTTACCAGGGCTGCTGAGCTTTGCCTTTCCTGCCCCTGCCCTTCCTCTCCAATGCCAGCTTTGTCACTAACAGCACCAGATCTCTGGCTGCCCTGCATTCTCTGGCCCTCAAATTCTCCATCTTGGAAATGAAATGGATAAGAGTGATTTCCAAGGGTCCCTGTAACTCTGAGCTTCTTAGAACCACTGCTACATCCAAGAAATGCCAGAACCAGGCCTACAGGGCAGCCTAAGGGACAGAGATGAGATGCAAATTGAATGAAGAGTGTGGTTTTCAGCCTCACTAGTTACCTTTGCTTCAGGAGCTCAGAGGCAGTGTCGGACTCCTGGCCCCTACATGTGGGAGCACTGAGACGGAGCATTTCTGTCATTGCCGAAAGTTCTACTGGGCTGCACTCAGGATAGTCCTGGGAGGAAGCTAGCAGGTGACAGGGTGCCTGGGCACAGCACGCAGGAGAGCAGGGCGGTCTGACATCTGGTGAAGAGTGGTTTATCATCCTGGAGTGAGTTGCCTTTTAAAGTTTGATGTTAGTTGCTCAGTTGTGTTCAATTCTCTGCGACCCCATAAACTTTAGCCCACCAGGCTCCTCTGTCCATGGGATTCTCCAGGCAAGAATATGGGAGTGGGTTGCCATTTCCTTCTCCAGGAGACCTTCCTGACTCAGGGATAGAACCCAGGACTCCTGCATTGCTGGCAGATTCTTATCAGCTGAGAGACCAGGGAAAATCTTACATGTTAGCAACAAACCAAAGTATTGTCTAAGATCCTCTTTTTTCTCAAAGGGAGTTATGGATGGCTTATTTCTTCCTGGCCTCCCCTCCCTTTCCCACTCCCAAGCCTCTTACTCTACCTAGGGGTTGCCCAATTCAGCAAATAAAAATATAGGATTCCTATTTAAGTTGGAATTTTAGGTCAGCAATAAATCCGTTTCCTTATTATGGTTAATTTTTATCAGAGTATAGTTGCTTGTTAGTATCTGCTGTACAGCAAAGTGACTCAGCCACACATGCACATGTATCCCCTCTTTTTTGAATTTCCTTCATATTTAGGTCATCATAGAGCATTGAGTAGTGTTCCCTGTACTATACAGTCAGTTCTCATTGGTTATCTGTTTAATACATAGTAGTGTATATATGTCAATCCCAGTCTCCCAGTTCAACCCCCTCCCCCCCTTCTCCCTTGGTTTCCATGGTTTGTTCTCTACATCTGTTTCTCTGTTTCTGCTTTGCAAATAAGTTCATCTGTACCATTTTTTTTCTAGATTCCAGTAGAAGTTACATTATATGATTGAATCCTTTTTTTTTTTAAGTGTAAGTATGTTCCATGCAATATTTAGGCCATACTTATACTAAAAATTTATTTGTTGTCTATCTGAAATTCTACTTGAACTGGTTGTCCTCCTTTGTTTATCTGGCTACCCAGCCCTGATCACTTCCCATGTGGGGCCTCAGAGGATCTCAGGCCTAGGGTCACAGGTCTGGGGATAGGTGGATGTCCTTCTACATTTTGCATAGGTATTGGTGGGTGTCTGATCATGTGACAAGGGTGGGGTGTGAGCAGAGGAAACACTGATGTCTGGCCAGGCCTAAAGGCTCTATGTCTGTGTACACTGGGTGGGCAGGGGATAAGGGGCCATCGTTGTGGGTTTCTTCCTGTGCTTCTGCCAGGGACCATGTGTCTTGATTCCCCCAAAGTGAGCAGAGGAGGTTTACTGCTTGATTTGTCAGTTACAGAAGGTTTGACTGGGTTGTTTTCCCCATGAGCGTGCACAGCTGGCATATACATATATCTCACCATCTCTGAGGGCACAAGGGAGGGTGTGGGAGGGTGCTCACCACTCAGGAAAAACCACCTCTGGGGGCCCCCTCTTCCTCCTCGAGTCCCCTGGGGGTCATGCCATGTGAATCATCCAGCCCTGCTCCATTTGCTCTACCCTGATCTCCATTCAGTCTCCTGGGTTTGCCTCGGGCTGTGTGTTTGGGTCAACTTCCCAGTGGCTCAGTGGTAAAAAATCTGCCTGCCAATGCAGAAGACACCAGAAATGTGGATTTGATCCCGGGGTGGGAAAGATCCCCTGGAGAAGGGCATGGCAACCCACTGCAGTATTCTTGCTTGGAGAATCCCATGGGCAGAGGAGCCTGGCAGGCTATCAGTCCACAGGGTCCTGAAGAGTTGGCATGCCTGAGCACCTGAGCACACACACACACATGTGTGTATACTGGCTGGGGGCTGCAGGCTGGAAAGCAGTAGGCCAGGCTGTGAGAGCACTGAGCTGCCAGCAGCCACTCCTGGTCCTGAGTTTTCCCTTCTCCCACTCCCTGACTCCTTTCTCTTCTCTCTATCCCAGTCTGATGTTGGTGAGGAGGTTGGGAACAGTTCAGTCCGACCTCGGTCACTCTTTCAGGTCCATCTGTCCTGCTTTCGGGTTTCCTTTGGCCCCATGGATGCTGAACTGACTCTGAAAATGATTCTCCCCCTGGTGCCCCTCCACCCCTTTACTCCATTACAGGAATCTCTGCTTCTGCTTTCTGTATGCACTGCAACCCAGATACCTCATATCCATCTTAGCCTTGCCTCCTTTCCTAGACACTGTCCCTTCCTGCCGTCACTTTCCCACTTGACTTTCCACTTGCCCGATTACTTCCTATTTGGTAGTTTCTGCTTCAGCCCCACAGCCTCTAGGAAGCCTTTGCTGGCCATGCAGCTGTCACATCCCTCCCGCCTTTGGACGCCTGGAGCCCCTAAGACCTGAACCATGTCTACACAGTCAGCACTGGCTGCTGCAGCCTGGGCTCCCAGTGTCAGTCTTCCCCCTCTTCAGCCACCTCAAGGACTTTAGAAGGACTAGTCTAATATCTTCCATATTTCTGGTGCCAGGTCTAGTGTGCTTGCTGCCCAAAATCGGGTGGTGAAATAATCAAAGGCTGGGAAGACCCACGCAGGGCATTCTAGTCATGCCAGGAAGATGGCACTGCCCTTCCCTCCTGGGCCAGAGTGGGCAGAACGCTGCCATGCTGGATTGTCTCAGAAGGTCACAATTTTACTTATGTTTGTTTAGTTGCTAAGTCGTGTCTGACTCTTTTGCAACCTCATGGACGGTAGCCTGCCAGGCTCCTCTGTTCATGGGATTCTCTAGACAAGAATACTGGAGTGGGTTGCTGTTTCCTTCTCCAGGGGATCTTCCCAATCCAGTGACTTAACCCACATATCCTGCATTGCAGACTGACTCTTTAAGTACTGAGCCACCAGTTTTAATTGTCAATGAATATACTTGTAGCTGAAGAGCATCATTTCCAAGTGAAACAATAGACAGAACCTTAAGTCACTGACCAGACATCACTGCCATGGAGACGAGGGAGGGGGACTGAGAGCCAGTCCACCTCATCCCCTGACTCCAAGGGGATCCTGCAGAATGGAGTTAAGGCCACCTGCTGAGACAGCCTGTGCCCCTCCACCTTACAATAGTCTGGGATTCAGTTCCGTGACATCCTGGAAGTTTCTCCGTGCATGCTTGACAGTTTAGTTAAAATTTGATGTTGCCTGTTGGTGCTCTATTTCCCTTTCAGTGTCTTTTCCTAAAGGATAACGTGGTGGGGGGGCTACTTATGACAACTCATGGAGGGCCCACCTTTCCTCTTCTTGCTTTCTCAGAGCCCTAGCTGGTGCCTCGGCGGAAGCTCCAGCCGAGACTGTGGCTGTCTTGTTTCATGTCACCCTGGGCCTCATCCTGGACTGTAAACATCAAACTCATCCTTGACAGGCTGTGACATCCTCCAAGGCCAGAGACATTTTTTAGCTGTCAGGGAGGACCGGCTGACAGGTCTGCATCTCAGAATGTTTTCTGGGCTCTGGCACATCTTTCTAGGGGCTGAGGAGACACCCCACCCACTCCAGGCCGTTGGTACCTGTGACTCTCTGCTTCACTCTCCTTTACTGGAGGCTGGGCTGTTCCCTACAAGAGCCGGAGCTTGCAGGCACTTTTGGGCAAAGCATAGCTAACAGTTCCCTTTCTCTCAGTGGCCCAATATATGCTTGTCCTCTGCAGAAAGTCTGAGAGCAGAATCTGGTCAGCAGCGTGACCACGTCAGATCCACCCCACCTGGGAACCAGTTCACAGTGCTTCGCAGCATTCAAAGTCTTTCCTGACCCATCAGTCTCTCTGTGTCTGCTGGAAGTTCTGGTGCCCTGCTAGACCTAGGCTGTATGTGAAAGTTAGGACCAGGAACTTCCCTGATGGTTCAGTGGTTAAGAATCCACTTGTCAATGCAGGGGACAGAGGTTTGATCCCTGGTCTATGAAGATCCTACATGCTATGGAGCGACTAAACCTGGTGCTGTAACTACTGAGGCCCACACGCTGTAGAGCCCGTGCTCCTCAACAGGAGAAGCCACTGCAGTGAGAAGCCTCTGCACCGCAACTAGAGAGTAAACCCTGCTCTCTGCAACTAGAGAGAGTCCAGAGCAGCAACAAAGACCCTGTGCAGTCAAAAATAAATAAATAACTGTTTACAAAACAGGGCAGGATACAGGATTCTTGGGGCTGGTGCACAGGGATGACCCAGAGAGATGGTATGGGGAGGGATGTGGGAGGGGTTTCAGGATTGGGAACACATGTACATCCATGGCAGATTCATGCTGATGTATGGCAAAACCAATACAGTATTGTAAAGTAAAAAACAAACAAACAAACAAACAAAAACAGGGCTTCCTTGGTAACTCAGACAGTAAAGTGTCTGCCTGTGATGCAGGAGACCTGGGTTCAATCTCTGGTGTGGGAAGTTCCCCTGGAGAAGGAAATGGCAACCCACTCCAGCATTCTTGCCTAGAGAATTCCATCGGCAGAGGAGCCTGGCGGGCTACAGTCCATGGGGTTGCAAAAAGTCAGTCAGACATGGCTTGAACGACTTGCAACTTTCAAGGACCAATAATACTGAAAGCTAATTTTTTTAAGTTCTTACAATCTAACAGGCTTGTAACTGTTTGCCACATGTCAACTCATTTATTCCTAACAATCAACCAACAGTGCGGGCACTATTTTGTGCCCATTTTACAGAGGAGGAATTGAGGGCACAGAGAAATCAACCCCTTGTCCAAGATCACCAGCTGGGAAGAGACAGGACTGGGCTTCGAACTCAGGCAGCTTGGCTCCAGTAAATTCTATGGCCACCCCAGCAATTCTTGCCCAGTTATTTTGCCAAGTTGTCATGAAGTTCAAATGAGCTGATGGATGATAAAGCACTTGGAAAAGCATAAAATTATTATGCAAGCACAAGGTGTTTTATGAACAGCTGGCTCCTTCACCAGATACTCGGATGACAGTTGGATTTGACTTTTTAATTAATTTGAAGGCAAACTTGTCGGGTAGAGACAGAGAATACAGGTCCAATCAGACTTTAAGAACATCCTTGTCTTTCCCTGTGCCTTCCGACTGCTTTGATTTCCTCCCTGCTAAATTCCTGAGCCCTGATCTATTAAGAATTTTCATTGGGTATAGAAATAAACAGTGATGTGGAGTCATAGAATCATAGACAGAAACAGGCTTTCAGATCATTGATCCATTCTTTCTAGGATATAGCTAGCCAGGATCTTTCCTATCTTTGCCTTAAGAACTCTGTGGATCTGTTCTTCATGACTTTTTCTAAACGCTTGCAAAGTTTATTTTAGATGTGTTATTTATATATTACATAGCCTGTTTCCAGCAAAGACTGTCTACCCACAAGCTCTCAGGGAGAACCAACAAACAACTTCAGCATGAAAGCAGGTGAGTCGGGGGTAGATCTGGTCTTCTAACTTTTTCAACAGTCCCATATTTTGGGGGTGCCTGCTGGATTTTGCTCCCAGGATGAAAGATGAAATATCCAGCAGTGTACACAAACCTTATCTTAGGACCATATCTCTCTTTTGCGGGGGGAAAGTGGGTATGGTTGGTGGAAGTAGAGATTGGCTTTCGAAAGGCAATGCCAAAGAATGCTCAAACTACCACACAATTGCACTCATCTCACACGTTAGTAAAATAATGCTTAAAGTTCTCCAAGCCAGGCTTCAGCAATATGTGAACCATGAGCTTCCAGATGTTCAAGCTGGTTTTAGAAAAGGCAGAGGAAGCAGAGATCAAATTGTCAACATCCACTAGATCATCAAAAAAGCAAGAGAGTTCCAGANATATATGGTATTTAGAAAGATGGTAATGATAACCCTATATGCAAGACAGCAAAAGAGACACAGATGAAAAGAACAGACTTTTGGACTCTGTGGGAGAGGGCGAGAGCAGGGTGATTTGGGAGAATGGCATTTAAACATATACACTATCATGTAAGAATGAATCACTAGTCTAGGTTTGATACAGGATGCAGGATGCTTGGGGCTGGTGTACTTGGATGACCCAGAAAGATGATATGGGGAGGGTGGTGGGAGGGCGGTTCAGGGTTAGGAAATCATGTACTCTCATGGTGGATTCATGTTAATGTATGGCAAAACCAATAGAGTATTGTAAAGTAAAAAAATTAAAAAAAATCTAAATACTTTGCTGGAAATCTGTGAGGTCATAGCCATCTATTTTGCAAAAAGCATCTGTTCTTTTCCTTTTCAGCTCTGGAAACCTATGCTTAAAGGCCACAAGGGAATATAAATCTTAGAATATATAAACAGTCCTTTAATGTTTATAATAAATATATAAATATAATTTTGAAATGGAGAGTACATGTTGAGTTTCTACCATGTGCCAGACAATGCTGGACATGTTATAGATTTCATATAGTCTCATAATATAGAATTGATCAGCATGTAAGGATAACACAGATGTGTAGCTTAACAGTCAAGAGTCAGTACTTTGGGTAAAATGACCATTCAGGGTTTGACTGAGGACCACTGGCTTTGGCTTTTCTAGGAGTCATGTGTGGATGTGAGAGTTGGACCATAGCGAAGACTGAGTGCTGAAGAACTGATGCTTTCAAATCAATTCTGGAGAAGACTATTGAGAGTCCCTTGGACAGTAAGGAGATCAAATTAGTCAATCCTAAAGGAAATCAGTCCTGAATATTCATTGGAAGGACTGATGCTGAAGCTGAAGCTCCAATACTTTGGCCACCTGATGTGAAGAGCTGACTCATTAGAAAAGACTGTGATGCTGGGAAAGATTTGAGAGCAGGAGGAGAAAGGAGTGACAGAGGATGAGATGATTGGATGGCTTCACCGACTCAGTGGACATGAGCTTGAGCAAACTCTGGGAAATAGTGAAGGACAGGGAAGCCTGGTGNCTGTGATGCTGGGAAAGATTTGAGAGCAGGAGGAGAAAGGAGTGACAGAGGATGAGATGATTGGATGGCTTCACCGACTCAGTGGACATGAGCTTGAGCAAACTCTGGGAAATAGTGAAGGACAGGGAAGCCTGGTGTTCTGTAACTCAAGGGTTGCAAGGAGTTGGACATGGCTGAGTGACTGAACATTGGCTCTTCCTGATCAAACAGGGAACATGAAGACACATCATCACACTGAAGGGGGATGGAGTCAGTAGGGGTGTTGGCATGCCTTACACAGTACCTGCCATTGATATGGAATAGAACAAGCAATAAGAGGCGATCCAGGGCCTTGGAGAATCACATGTGTAATCCACACTTTCATTCAGCCCTAAGCATTGCTTCAGGTCAGCAAGCATGATTGGAGAACCAGTGATTTGCTTGATTCTGTTTCAGCTACTAGGGAGACAGAGAAGGATCTAGAGTAAAGCAGAATTCTTCATATCCCCACTAAAGGGTTCTATTAGTATAGCAGAAACAATGGAAATATGCACAAATTTTTAAATGTAGACGAGCAGAAGGGACAGATAAGTAGGGCATAGAAAAATGCTTTAGAATATGGACCATTCAAGAATATAAATAAAATTCAATGGATCAAGCTGGCCACATTTCAATGACTCATTCATCAATGCTTCTAGCACCATACTAAGTGCTATCAGAATTGCCGAAACTGTAACAGGAGGCCTTTTTCCTAAAAGAATTTGTATCTGGAGAGAGAGAGAAAATGCACAGTGACATCAAGTTGCAGTCACCTGTGCAAGTGCTGGACNTACTAAGTGCTATCAGAATTGCCGAAACTGTAACAGGAGGCCTTTTTCCTAAAAGAATTTGTATCTGGAGAGAGAGAGAAAATGCACAGTGACATCAAGTTGCAGTCACCTGTGCAAGTGCTGGACTTGGAGACACAGGCTGTAAAATGCAGAAGGGCATTGTTTCAGCGTTGATGTCCCTTTAAATTCCTCCTCGGCTCCGTTTCTGTGCACAGCTCCTTGGCTGGCATGATATGCTCCTCCTGAGCACAACCAGGAAGTCATGGTAGGAGGGGTGCTCTCAGAGCCACCTGCCACATCCTAGGGGGACTCAGGGTGGCTGATGAGCTCCACAGCTCATCCTTAATTAGAAAAGCCACTAAAAACACCACCAGAGAGCCCTGCCCCAGAGCTGCGCTGTGCCTGTTTGCTAATGCGACTTGCTTGGGTTGATTGATACTTGTTTCGCAATTCCTTCAGTCAGCTTTCTCTGGTATGGCCATCTGTTTTCTACCCAATGAGAGGCACACTGGCTCCGATCCTTGCCTGATGTGCAGTGAAGATGACTTAATGGTGGGTTGGGGGTTTGAATTGGGGCTTGGAAGTGATGTACTTTTGGCATTAAGTCGTCCCCAGGGAGAAAGCAGCCATCATGGGTGGCAAGACTTCTTGGACTTTGGGTTACATTATTTGAGATTCAGGGCGAAGGTTAGCAGAAGCTGACCCAGAACCTCCCATGATGCTCCTAGAACTTCTGGGATGCTTATCTTCTTTTCTTAGATATATTCATCAGGCCTTTTCACCCCATAGCCCATCTACCTGGGTGTTTTGATGTCTGTCCACTGGAAAAATTCACCCCTTTCTTCTTTGGCAATAATTGTGTAAAGAACATTATTCTGGGAAGAGGAAACAAGACAGTAAGGCATAACTCTGCATTCAGAGAGCTTATAGTCTTGATTGGAAACATACACACACATACTGTGTGTGTATACATGTATATAAGATCTGAGGAAAATGCAGGAAAGTTTATGGTGAAATTAAGGTTTAAATTGTGTTACCAATAGTAGCCCCAGGAAAGAAAGCATTTAAAATGGTCAATAGAGTTTGAAATCATCAGGAAAGTCTTTAAAAGGGAAGCAGCTCATGATGTGAGTCTTCAGGCATGGATCGTATTTAGATAAACGAAGCCACAAGGGATGAGTGGAGAAGAAATCAATTTAACACATATGTTATTGTTGTTCAGTTGGTAAGTCATGCCTGACTCTTCTGTGAGCCCATAGACTACAGCCTGCTAGGCTTCTCCTCTGTTCATGGGATTTCCCAGGCAAGAATACTGGGGTGGGCTGTCATTTCCTTTTTCAGGGGTTCTTCCTGATTCAGGGATTGAATCCGTGTCTCCTGGTTGGCTGGCAGATTCTTTACCACTGAGCCACCAGGGAAACCCATTTAACACTTGTATATGTAGGTAAACTACACATATGGGCAAAACTCTGCTTTGTAGTAACAGTCCAGGTATAAAAGAATGTCAGGCCAGAAAAANCCGTGTCTCCTGGTTGGCTGGCAGATTCTTTACCACTGAGCCACCAGGGAAACCCATTTAACACTTGTATATGTAGGTAAACTACACATATGGGCAAAACTCTGCTTTGTAGTAACAGTCCAGGTATAAAAGAATGTCAGGCCAGAAAAACACTGAGTTTCTAAAGTGATTTTGCTAAGTTTCCTCCCCAGCATCAGTCTGAGGATGTTGTTAAGGTCCACAGAGGAAGAGGACTCAGTCTCAGAGGGAAAATGTAAAGCAGGGTGGGCAGGGTCAGCTGCAGCAGAGGAGCTGGGCGGGCTGAGCCTAGCGCCCTGAGTGGAGAGAGCAGCTGGGCAGGGCGAGGTCCAGTGGCTGCCGCAACGAGCATACTGAGCTCTGGCTCCATTCAACAGGATCCGATGTCCACAGGGGAGAGTCCAGCTCAGTGAATGTCTGGGATGCCCTACAGTGGCCCAAATCCAGCCATTGGCAGGGAATGTAGGAAGTTACAGACTCTCAAGAATTGAGGTCCCTGAGATCCCAAGTAAGCCAGCTGGGGATCTTGCATATCACTGGTGGTGGTAGGAAGTAAGATTGATAAGTAGGGAGAGAGAGGGGCAGAAGTGCCACCGTACACAATGGATGGTTTGGGAGTGATGTGCATTGAGGAATCTGTAGCTTTGAGGAGCAGAGGGTTCTCCGCTGGTGCTTGGCATATGGTCTCATGGCTGGGGACAGGTTTCAGGGCATCAGGTGGGGCTGAGGCCTGGACATCTCACCTCTGCTCAGTAAGGGCTTGGTTACTTGGGTTATCAGTGTGTGCTGGGCTTTCCCAGTGGTTCAGTGGTAAAGATCCCTCTGTCAATGCAGAAGACATAGGAGACACAGGTTAGAACCCTAGATCAGGAAGATGCCCTGGAGAAAGAAATGGCAACCCACTCCAGTGTTCTTGCCTGGATAATCCCATGGGCAGAAGAGCCCAGTGGGCTACAGTCCATAGGGTCACAAAGAGAGGACATGACTGAGCGACTAAGCACACAGGCATACGTGCCTGCACACACACACACACACACACACACACACACACCAGTGCTTCCTGATTTCGCTGGGACTGGGCAGAAAAAGAGATGCAGGCAGAGACGGCAATCAATTGCTCCTGTGGGGTTGGGATAGGTACAAGAAGAAGAGAGGTGGCCAAACAGAGTATTTCTTCATGTTTTTTCAGAAAGAAAACACAAATGTACATAATTCATTCCATAGGCCAAATGAGGTATACATGAAAGCTTGGGACTTTGCAGGACCGAAATGTAGGGGGTATTGGTAGGAATTATCACTTGGAATTTATCTGCTTAAAAATGCTGACAATGGTAAAAAAAAAGAAAAATATTCTAAGTGACACTCTAAGTTCCGTACTTAAAAGTCAAGAAAGAAAATAGCACTTTCTGAGTCCCCTTTGCTGTTCACCTGAAACTATCACAGCATTGATACACCCCAATACAAAATAAAAAGCAAAAAAAGAAAACAGCACTTTAAAAAACATTTTGTCTACGTGTTAATTTCCGGCTGCAGTGGGTTTTCATTTCTCTGTTGTTGTGGCGAGGGGGGTGCCCTCTAGTTACGGTGCTCAGGCTTGTCACTGTGGTGGCGTCTGTGGAGCTCGGGCCCTGGTGTGCTCAGGCTTTGACAGCTGGTGCGTGGCTCAGTATTTGTGGTCCNAAGCAAAAAAAGAAAACAGCACTTAAAAAAACATTTTGTCTACGTGTTAATTTCCGGCTGCACTGGGTTTTCATTTCTCTGTCGTTGTGGCGAGGGGGGTGCCCTCTAGTTACGGTGCTCAGGCTTGTCGCTGTGGTGGCGTCTGTGGAGCTCGGGCCCTGGTGTGCTCAGGCTTCGACAGCTGGTGCGTGGCTCAGTATTTGTGGTCCCCAGGCTCTAAACAACAGGCTCAATAGTTGTGGTGCTCAGGATTAGCTGCTCTGAGGAATGTAGGATCTTCCTGAACTAGGAATCAAACCTGTGTCTCCTGCATCGGCAGACAGATTCTTTACCACTGAGCCACCAGGGAATCCAGAAACACACCACTTTTCTTTTGTTTGTATTGATTTGTCTTTTTTTTTTTTTGCCAAAGATTTAGTATTTAACTCATGAGTGAAAAAGTATATTAACTACTTTAACAAATTTAATACTAGTTAAATGATAGCTAACAAATTAACTACTAATTTATTTTAAAATAAAAGGTACAATCTACGTGACTAGATATGCATGTATACATATATGCACATTTATGTTGTACACACGTCATTGGTGTATTTAAATATGCAGGCCACGTATTTCCAGATCCTCTAGTCTTGGGTCACCCTTTCCTTTGTTTTGTAAATTAAATTATTTGACGCTCCCATCCCTTGAACTGTTGGATATTTTGCATCAAATCTGTTATTTCACATAGGGATGGCTGCTGCTGCTGCTGAAGTCACTTTAGTCGTGTCCAACTCTGTGCAGCCCCATAGACGGCAGCCCACTAGGCTTCTCTGTCCCTGGGATTCTCCAGGCAAGAACACTGGAGTGGGTTGCCATTTCCATCTCCAATGCATGAAAGTGAAAAGTGAAAGTGAAGTTGCTCAGTCGGGTCCAACTCTTCGTGACCCCATGGACTGCAGCCTTTGGAGGGTTATATTAAAGGGAAGGAGATTAAGTTTCTTTGGTCAGCTTATACTCCAGAGTTCTGCTCCTGCTGTGTCCTCAGTCTCTACCTGTATCCTGCCCAGTGTTGCTGCTCTTTAATTCACCCAGTCGTGCTGGTGGGCAGGGTTGCCAGCTTCTTTCCTTCATGGCCCCAGGGAGCAACGTTGATGTGAACACCTTAAGGCTTGTACTAAAGCTGTGCAGTTGACTCCAAGAGACTGACTGCAGACACACCCAATATAGGAAACACCCCTGAACTGAACATTATAATTCCTTCCCCAAAGTTCTTTTTGACTATTCCTGCCATGTTTCTATAAGTTTCTGCCACCTGCACTCCCCCAGATTGTGTATACCCCCGCAGTGTGACTAGCGATAAACACAAACTCCTCCCATTTTATCTATCAGAACAAATTAGGTTGCCTTTAAAAATTTTTTTCAAATTTATTTTTGGGTTCGTCGAGTCTTAGTTGTGGTGCATGAGATCTTTGTCATGGCATGCGGGCTTCTGTCTAGTTGCTTCACTTGGATTCCAGAGAGTGTGGACAGGCTTAGTTGCTTCACAGCATGTGGGGTTTTAGTTCCCTGACCAGGAATCAAACCTGAGTCTCCTGCAATGGAAGGTGGATTCCTAGACACTGAACCACTAGGGAAGTCCCTAAATTAGGTATCTTTGTTTCAACATCTTTCTGCCCATTCTGGCCTGATCCTTATTATTTATTAGCAAAGATACTGATTAAAAAAAATAGTCATAGAACCATTCACCCTATGTCCATTTTTGTATCAAGAAGGACTAGTATAAGCTTTGAGATGAAGTTTTCTTTAACTTGTCCTGTTTCAAATTCTTAGGCCTGGTTTTCTCTCTTGCCAATAATTTTTATGTGTCCAAATGGGGGTAGTGAAGGAAGTATCTAGACATTCTTTTGGAGGCATGTTTTGTTTTATTTCCTCATGGTAAGTATTTGTTTGTGCTTATCAGCTATGAAATTTACATTTCAGATCAATCTATATTTGTTGAAGACCTACTATGTTCCAGATAGTATGTCAGGTTCCAGGTATGCAGAAATGAGTAAGTAACAGTTCTTGTCCCATTTAAGGAGCTTAACATCTGGTGAGAGAGACTGACTCAAACAGAAATACTTAATATTATGTGGTCATTGCCATATTCTAGATATGCACAGGGTACAGTGGAAGCCCATAATGGATTTAGAATATCTTGGACTTTCAGGAAAGTCTTTTAGGAGGAAATGATGCTTGAGCTGAATCTGGAAGAGGCATTAGTATCAGCCAAATGCAGAAGGAAGAAAGAGCCTTCTAGGCAAAGGAAGTTGTGTAGGAAAGAGTGAGGAGACCTGGGACAGCCAAGGGGCTGTGGTCAACTTTGCTGTCTTTAGAGCATAAAAAGCAAAGCAGAATCTTGTGGGCAATGAGACTGGAAATGAGGCCTGGAACTAGTCCTTGTGATGTTCTTTATCCTGCAAAGGAGCTTGAACTATATCCTGTCTACAGTCAGGGAGCTATTAAGCAGGAGATGGGCTGTGGTGAGCTGGGGACCCTGGTTCACTCTCGTGGCAGTGAAATCAACAAAGCTGAGCTGGGGCAAGACTTGTAGGAGGATAATTAGCTAGCAATGTAGTAAACGTGTTCCAAGCAAGAACAGCGTGACCCAGATGGGAAGATATTGAAAACAGTTGAAGAGACGACTTGGCTTTGGCAATCCATGGGATGCCGGGTCTCCCATGAAAGGCATGCCCCCTCCCCCCCTGAGAAACACTGGCACGTCTACGGCAGCCCATCTGATGTGGTGTCAGTAAGTCTTCTCCCAGATTGATGAGCCTACAACCAGAGACTGAGGACACTCCATGGAAAATGGTGGAAGTTGGTGCATCTGGTGGAGCACTTCAGGCTGCAAGTAAGAGGATATCTCAGCTCCAAGGGATGTGAAACACTGATGCCATTATATCACCATTGCCCTGGTGACTCAGACAGTAAAGAATCTGATTTCAGTGCAGAAGACCCAGGTTCAGTCTCTCAGTCAGGAAGATTGCCTGGGGAAGGAAATGGCAACCCATTTCAGTATTCTTGCCTGGAGAATTCCATGGAGGGAGAAGCTTGGCAGGCTACAGACCATGGGAGCTGCAAAGAGTCAAAGGCGACTGAGCATACCAGATGTCCTCATGGCTGGGCATTATGTTCAAACCTGAAGACTTCCAAGGGCAGCAGGTCTCCTTATGTCTCTCTTTCAAAATAAGAAAACATTTCCCAGAGTCCTTCAACAAATATCCCTCCATCTCTTGCCAGCCAGAATTGATATGTCTATGGTTCAACATTTGGAAAGGGGAATGGGACCACCATGATTGGCTTAAACCCATCAAGACAAGCCCTTTGTACCTGAAGAGGATAACAGGTGTTTTATCTTTCCTCCTGAATCACCTGACTGAATGAAGGTGAGTGGAAAAGCTAACCACATCCTGACTTCTGTTAGGAAGGAGACAGGAAGACATCAAGTGTTGAGTAGACATCTAATTTTGTGGGGAAAGTAATGAAAGTGAAAGTGTTAGAATCTAAGTTGTGTCTGACTCTTTGTGACCCCATGGACTGTAGCCTGCAGGGCTCCTCTGTCCATGGGATTTCCCAGGCAAGAATACTGGAGTGGATGCCGTTCCCTTCTTCAGGGAATCTTCTCCACCCAGGGATCAAACCCTGGTCTCCTGCATTGCAGGCAGATTCTTCATCTGAGCCACTAGTGAGGCCTGGGGAAGGTAATTAGGGGATTAATGCATGAAGAAACAGATCCCTCCATTTCAGAAGTTTGAGTTCAAAGCCTCATAATGCTTCAGGTTTGGAGGTAGACAGTCCGTGGAGTGTGGAGATGTGAGATGTGAGAAGTGTACTTCTAGGAACCCATGGCACTTCTTCCTGAGATCTAGGGGAGCTTGGAGACAAGCAGCTGGTGAGTGGGCTCATGAGAAGATCTTAAGCTTGCCAAAGTGAGAGTAAAAGGAAGTTGGATGTGCTTTGTGGGTTTGTATTACAGTGGCAACAAAAGACAAGGAAAATGCATTTCCTTGCTATTCTAAAGACAGACCCTCAGCAGGAAGGATGAAAGGATGCTAGTTATCAGTCCAGAGTTTTCCAAAGTCCTTGGGTTCCATCACCACCAGGGCTTCACCAGCCTAAAGTCATTTGAGTAAAGGGAACTGTGGAAGAGTTTTTAGGGCTTCTGGAACTCTATGGAAATACTTTATGTGTTATCTGACTTACTTCCAATGTCTTACTTGTACTTCTTGAAGAGGGAATGATTCAGACTCCCTCTTCCTCCTCCAGTTAAGGATTTGAGTCTTAGGAAGCAGCAGGTGAATTTGCTAAAATCACATCACTGATAAATGAATGGGTGGACAAGAGCTGGACTCAGAAGCCCTGGTGCATTTCTCTGCTGCTTCTGCTCATAGTATGACCATCTGTCCAAGAGCTCAGAAAAGTGCCCGAAAAGGGTTTATTCACAAGGGAGAAAAAGAGAAGGAAGTGCTCAACCAGATGCATCAACTTCCATCATGTTCCATGAAGAGTGTCCTCAGTCCCTGATGGTAGGCTCTCTCCCCTTCTCCCTCCCAGAAAGAGAGAGAAAGGACTAGCTGACCCATCTGTCTTCCAGAGATTCTCCTCTGTGTCCTGCCATTCACACCACCTGCCTTGCTTCAGGTGTTCCGAGTGCTGAGCCCCTGTTCACCAGGGGATACAAGCTGGTCTGCACAGGGAAGCGGGGTGAATGCACAGCTGTCCCTCTCTTGACTGTCCTTCTAGAAACACTGTCATGGCCCCATTTGTTCTCCTTTTTCTCTGAAGAGGAATAAAGCAAACACGCAGCCCTAGTGTCTCCCTCGCCCAGCATCCCACCCCTGGGCTGCTTCCCCCCATTGCCTAGTCTCTTTCTTTATCCCCTCACACCAAACGCTTTCAAAGTTAATTTCAAAAAGCTGGGAACACTTGATAGTTTTAATTAATCCTATGCCTGGGGAAATATGATTTTGTGCATGTGAGGCCTCTTAGCTTCTCTGGATAGATAGGTTGTTCTGGGGAATGCTAGCATTTCCAATTTAGTTGTGATTATACCAAAGACTATGTTTGTTTGTTACGTAAAAGAGAAGCTAATGTGGGTGGGTGTGTCCTCAGGAAGAAATTTCTAGCTTCCCTAATAATGCTACCTAGTAAAGCAGCACTTCAGGGCTTGCCTGGTGCCCTCAGTTTAGCATGAAGGACCATCATCCCCCAGGTGGAGAGGCAGAAATAGAGGCCCAGAGGGATTTGTCGGTTTGTATACAGGAGAGTAAGATCAAAACCAAAGCTAACTTATGGATGAGAATTTTTTCCATGACAATTTTTTCTTTTCTGTGAGAACTCTCATGAGACAATACTCTGCCCATTGCTAGGAGGACCAGTTGGAAAGGTGGCTTGTGGCCACCATGATGCTAAAGGGTCTTTTACTATTGGGGAAACATCCACTGCTGCCATGCTGAGCCTGTGAGGCTCAAACTGACAAGGCGCTAGACCTTTGTCACAACTTCCATGCCCTCACCCCATCCTCTCCAACCCGTGACACAGCAGGAAGGCATATGGCATTTTATTAAAGTATAAGAGATTCTTGGAGTGTCATAAACACCAGTAAGTAAGTCTTATATAGATAGTTCTATGCTCTTGGAAAGGTTATCAGTTTTAGTTACCTTTTGTGATGTGTGTGTGTGTGTGTGTGTGTGTGTGCTCTCAGTTGTGTCTGACTCTTTACAACCCCACAAACTGTAGCCCACCAGGTTCCTCTGTCCATGGAAGTTTCTAGACAAGAATACTGGAGTGAGTTGCCATTTCCTACTCCAGGGTATCTTCCAACAGGGTATTCAGTTATTGTATATGAGCCAGGTCTCATTTAGTTTAAAGTGGTGGATCCAACTCAAACAGCTTTCACTATAACCAAAAAGTCTCATTTCTAAGTCTGGCATCAGATACGGCTAGATGCAAGAAATCAGTGTGACCATGATTCAGTTTTTCTCCATCTCCTGGTTTTTTTGATGCTGACTCACTTCTCAGGTAAAGTCTCCCCTTGTGGACTAAAGATGACTGAAGTGGCTTCCATCAACTTCCAACTTTTGAGAATGAAGAAAGGCTATTCCTAGGATTTCCAACAGAAGCCCTGAAAATGCTGATAGACTTGGTGAGGTCATATATCCATTCTGTACCAGTCTGTGATGAGCTGACTGGTCAGATTATGGTCACGTGCTTCACATCTAGTGCTGAGGATGAACTTAACCCCACCAATAGCTCATGGACTGAGAATGGAAAAGCAATGCCCCAGAAAAAAATCTGAATAAAGTCATCAGTGGAGGAGGAATGGACACTGGACAGAACCACCACCTTTCCCCAAAATAGTACATCCCACTTTCTGTTGTCATTTTTACATTTAAGCTAATGTGACTAGAATGCTTATACTCACCTCCTTTAATAACAGAGGGAGAAAAATATTTTCTGATTGAGTCTTCAGTCCACAGCTGGTTTTAGATTCCCATTGTTAACCTTCTTCCTGGATTCTTGCCACAGAATTTTTGTAAACTAAACATCCATTTTCTCCAGGTCTAGGATTAGGATTCTAACTTCAGTTTTTTTTAAAAAATCTCATTCTCTAAAAACCTGTTCACCTATAATTTAGACTCTTCCTCCCCAACCAGTTTTTCTACTCCAAGCATCACAGGCTGCAGTGGTGAGTCTTCCAACCTCTACTTGCTCTTGATTTCTTGGAAAGACTATTACATTCAAGTGAACATCCTTTGGCCTTTTCTTCCCCACAGAGTCAATTTCTCCCTTCTTTCTCCATTGCTCCATACATGCATGCTGTCTTTGAAATAGAGACACATCCTAGGGCAATTAGAACAGGTCATTTTCAGCTTCAGCTGGAATGGAAAATAAGCACAGAATGTCACCCACTCAGCCAGTATGAATAGTGCAGGCAATTATTATTGGGACTACGCCAACTACTTCAAATAAAATGAGTCTCAATCTTCCCTCTTTATGAAATCAGAAAACCAAAAGCATGTTTAGGACTTCTTGGAAGATATGCCACTTTACTTGCCTGTCCATTTTGTTTGACCAGTGGCAGAATTAGTAGGGTGCCAGAATCCTAAGTGACATACTCTGTAATGAGGACAGGATTGTGAAGCTCATCCTGTAGGTCCTTTTTTTTTTTTAAATTGACTTTTATTGGAGTATAATTGTTTCACAATGTTGTGTTGGTTTCTGCTGTGCAGCAAAGTAAATCAGCTATACAACATTCCCTCTTTTTTGGATTTCCTTCCCATTTAGGTCACCACAGAGAACTGATTAGACTTTCCTGAGCTACACAGTAGATTCTTATTAGTTATCTATTTTATGGAGTGAAAAAGTCAAAGTATTATTTTCTCAGTTATGTCTGACTCTTTGTGACCCCATGGACTGTAGCCCACCAGGCTCCTCTGTCCATAGGATTTTTAGGCAAGAATTCTGGAGAGAATTGCCATTTCCTTCTCCAGGGGATTTTCCTGACCCAGGGATTGAACCCAGATTTCCTGCATTGGCAGGTTGGTTCTTTACTGTCTGAGCTATCAGGGAAGTCTATCTATTTTATACATGGTATTAATAGTGTATATGTGTAATTTCTTAACAAGTAGAGAAATGGGTCCTCTCACTTATTTACTCACACATTCATATGTCTAAAATGTATTCACTGACAGTGCTCTTTCTCATTGTTTTTTTGTTTGTTTGTTTGTTTGTTTTTATAGGTGTATACTCAGTTTTTTTTTTTTAATTAATTTATTTATTTTTAAATTTAACTTTACAATACTCTATTGGGTTTGCCATACATCGACATGAATCCACCACAGGTGCACACAAGCTCCCAATCCCGAATCCCCCTCCCACCTCCCACCCAACAACGTCTCTCTGGATCATCCCCCGTACACCAGCCCCAAGCATCCTGCATCCTGTATCAAACATAGACTGGTGATTCGTTTCTTACATAATAGTATATATGCTTCAGTGCCATTCTCCCAGATCATCCCGCCCTCTCCTACTCCCTCTGAGGCCAAAAGTCCATTCTCTATGTCTGTGTCCTTTTGTTGTCTCACATACAGGGTCATCATTACTATCTTTCTAAATTCCATATATATGTGTCAGTATGCTGTATTGGTGTTTTTCTTTCTGGCTTACTTCACTCTGTATAATA
>SJYV01023548.1:160033-193844 GCA_006410875.1 Neotragus pygmaeus | reverse complement strand
ATGGGCCAAAGAACTCAATAGACATTTCTCCAAAGAAGACATACGGATGGCTAACAAACACATGAAAAGATGCTCAACATCACTCATCATCAGAGAAATGCAAATCAAAACCACAATGAGGTACCATTTCACACCAGTCAGAATGGCTGCGATCCAAAAGTCTGCAAGCAATAAATGCTGGAGGGGGTGTGGAGAAAGGGGAACCCTCTTACACTGTTGGTGGGAATGTAAACTTTCTCATTGTTTTGATTATTTTCTCCTTGACTGAGGAGATCCTCTGATAGTAGCGAGGGTGTGGGTATGCATGGATTTGGCGAAAATTTTTTTAAAAGCCTCTTAATGTAATATTATTAAATGAAAAGTGAAAGTTTGTGGGCAAAGGCCAAGAGTAAAGGCAAGATAGTGGTGAACCTATGTCCAATTGAAAGAGGGGCCAGAGTGTAGATTGACTGGAATAGAAGGGCTCTGGCTTTTGCATTATTGTTCTTGGTAAATGGACTGTAAATTTCATGATGGCACGAACACCATCTTCTCCATCTTCGTATTTTCCCAAAGGACCACATACGCGTTGAGAGTTCAGCCGGTATTGATTCATGAATGAATGCTTTTACTGAATGCAGGGAAGAACAAATAAACAAGTGAATGAATAAATAAGTTACTGGAAAAATCTGGTTAGTGTGATAATTCACTGAGTCCAGCCTGACTCCTGTTTTATCGATTACTTGTAAGTTAGGGACCTACTGACACTGCTGCTGCTGCTAAGTCCCTTCCGTCGTGTCCGACTCTGTGCGACCCCATAGACGGCAGCCCACCAGGCTCCCCGTCCCTGGGATTCTCCGGGCAGGAACACTGGAGCGGGTTGCCATTTCCTACTAGGAACCTTGATAGTTTCAGGACACTTGAGTGTGTGAGTGCTCAGTCACTTCATTCATGTCCAGCTCTTTGCGACTTCATGGACTATAGCTCACCAGGCACCTCTGTCCGTTCTCCAGGCAAGAATACTGGAATGGCGTTTCCATGCCCTCCTCCAGTCATGACACTTACATGTAGTCAAACATTACTTCCTGGAGTCTAAGAAAAGTGAGACCAGGTGCTATGACTGTTTGTAGAATGATTCTGCCTTGATTCAGGAACAAAAGTGGCCATGACCGTATTGTCAGCCAGTGGCTACTTTTCAGGAATTCTCTTATACCCATTTATGAGATGTCTGGTGGAAAACTGAGGATATGGTTCTGCTTGATGGCATATTCAGGAGCCCGCTGTGTTACTCACTGAGTTAACAAGAAATCGTTTTTAGCTGGAGCCACACTAGAATCTGGCCCTTATTTCTCAGACTCAGAGCCATCCCCCAGCCCTTGCTGGGTCTTGTGCTGGGCCCTGTGCTGGGTCTTGAGCCTCCCCTTGATAAGAAAACCAGGGCAAAAGTGAGATATCCCTGTAGTGCTCAGCGACCATAGGCTAGTAGTGTGATGTCTCTGGAGAGAGAGTCTCCCCCCACTCCTTCTTCCTACTCTTCCTGTAGGCAGTTCACTCTGACAGACACATGGAGGCAGGGTAATGGGAAATGAAAGCTGCAGGCAGTAGAACAGGAGGATGCTAATTGATAAATAAGTAATTGTTGAATGAAACCAGTGACTTGGGAAAACTATCAGGGGGCATGGAGCAATCATAAGTCCCAGACCATTCCTTGCCTGCAAATAGGTTCAAGGCCTGGTGCTCTGTAATGATCTAGAGGAGCAGGATGGGGGGAAGGAAGGGAACCTCTAGAGATAGGAGATTTGCATATAATTATGGCTGATTCTCATTGTTGTATGTCAGAAACCAATACAACATTATAAAACATAAATTAAAAAAAATAAAAGAACTTAAAAAACAAAAGTTCCAGACCTATTCTTGATGATGGAAAAGAGAAGGAGTGAGGCACAGGCGGGCTGGACCACTGGGAATTGTTCTAGAATTGGGAAAACCTAGGTTTGAATTCTGGCTTTGCTTCTTATTAGCTGTGTGACCCTAGACCACTCAATCGACTTAACAGAGTGTGTGTTTCTTTATCTTAGTATGAGGATGATGCCTACCTTGCAGAGTCCTTATAAGAAGTAACTGAAACAACCCATCATTCATTCATTCATTTAGTAAAAAGTATGTTTAGGGATACAAGATACTGAGAATAATAGCCAAATTCACAGTCAGAAAATATATTGGTAGATGCCTGGGGATGAGGGGAGTTGGGAGGGGAGGTAGAGAGTTACTGTTTAATGGGGAACAGAGTTTCAGTTTAGGAAGGTGAAAAATTCAAGAGAACGATGATGGTGAGAGTTGTACAAGAATGTCAGTTTACTTAGTGCCACTGAACTGTACAATTAAATATGGTTGAAGTAGTGTGTTTTATATTATGTGACTTACCACAGTAAAACATTTTAAAAAGCAAATATAGGGTGAGCCGAGTACCTAGCAGATTTCCTGGCAGATTATTAGGCTCTCAAAATTATGTATTTGACCTCTTTCTTGAGACTTCGGCTTTGTCCCAGAAACCACAAAGGAGGACGGTTTCTAAGGACCCTTCCAGCTCTAACATATAATAGTACAGACATCCACTTCCCAGTATAGTGACAGCCTGGCCACGGGAACCCGGGGTTTCAGGCTGAGTGCAAGCCATGTGCCTGCTCCCCGCACAGACTTGTCCCCAGCAGCCAGCTATCCCTCCTTTGGGCCTGAGTGCTGGCTTTTGGGAAAACCACGCCTGTGCAGAGGTTTGGAGCCAGTTAGCATCAGCTGGCATTTACCAGCGACATTTAAAGGTCACCTCCATCCTCCTGCCGGGCAATCGGGGAGGGAAGGTGCAGTAGAGAGTGTGGACTGGGGTTCAGTCTAATGAGTTTGGACAAGAAGCTAGCAGGCTGCAAGCAGAGGAGCAGGATGCGGGGAGGGCTTCCTTTGCAGGAGTCAAGGGAGAAGTTCAGGGGGTGAGAGATGCCCAGTAGGAGAGGGGAAGATCTATTCAGCTCAGTGAAGAGAGGAGTCCTTGAACTTGCGGACTTCATCCCTACCAGCGGGGAAATATTCAGTGTCCTCTGAGAAGTGTGGTTGGAGAGGAAAAGGTTGGTGGAAAATGCGTGGACAAAATATCTCTAGGTCATTCCTTAGTGATCCTGTATTCTGCCCAGAGGACAAATCCACCATATGGCTGGAGAGGTTCATTAAGCATATTCTCTGAACCAACAATTAGGACATATTAGCACACAATCTGACCGGCTATACTCTATCACGTAAAGAAGAGGTAATGGGCTTCCTCTTGGAAATTAGGCTGCCTTGGAAAATAGGAGACATTTGGAACCGGTATAAACAGGTTATAGAATAAGAGTGTTGCTGTTCTGAGTCAGAGGGGACAATGCTAGAATGGTGGAAGCCGGAAGGACAAGGCCCTGAGAGAGCTATTTGGTGTCTGGTGTGATGCAGGATGCATGCCTTATTGTCATTCTGCCAGCTGCTTACTGTCCACCAGCTTCTCTTCTCCTCTCTATACGTGCTCAGCTGTGTCCACCTCTTTGTGACTCCATGGACTGTAGCCTGCCAGGCTCCTCTGTCCATGGGATTTTTTTCAAGCAAGAATATTGGAGTGGGTTGCCGTTTTCTCCTCCAAGGGATCTTCCCAGCCCAAGGATTGAACTCTCATCTCCTGCATTGGCAGGTGGATTCTTTAGCACTGAGTCACCAGGGAAGCCCCATGTACTTCCCACTTACTGTCGATCTCTGGTCTACCACATAAACCTAGATGAATGTTGAATATTAAATCAAAGGCTACTAACCTTTCCCAGTTTTCCCTCTTTCCCCAATCTTCCAGTGCTTAGCAGATTTCCCAGTGGAGAGTGATGTCTTACTACATGTTTGAGGAGTGCTTAGAAATGGGTAGATACCCAGCTGGGTGTTAGGATCCATGGAAGCCATATTTCCCTCAAGCTTTTCCCTTGCTGTCCCCACTGCACACAAGGCTGCATCATTTCCATCTTTGAGGAACATTCTGCTGTGTCTGAAGGAATCCCCTGATAAAAGGCTAGCACCCCGGGGAGGGTCTCAAATGCATTAAGCTAAAAGCACATTAAGCCGCTGTCAGTTTTAGCTGGGACATTTTAGCGAGGATTAATTTATCAGTTCTCTTTCAGATGTGACACCTAGTTGAGAGGGATTTGGATTTAGGAGAGAAGGACTTTGACGGCAGGAAGCACAAGGAAAGACCGAAAGAAAAGTCCTAAGAGGAGAAGCAAGCTGCCTTGGGAAGCCAGCCTGCATGCGGAGCTGACGAGATGATGGTGATGTGGCCGTGGGGCTGGATCTGACCACTTAGGAGGGAGCTGTGTGTGCTCAGTTGTGTCCAGCTCCCTGCGACCCCATGGACTAGCCTGCCAGGCTCCCCTGTCCCTTCAGGCTAGAATACTGGAGTGCATTGCCATTTCCTTCTCCAGGGTCTCTTCCTGACCCAGTGATGAAACCTGCATCTCTTACATCTCCTGCACTGGCAGGCAGGTTCTTTACTGCTAGTGCCACCTGGGAAGCCCCCACCTAGGAGGGAAGATGAGTGAAATACACACCTGGCAGGACTTCCCTGGTGGCTCAGATGGTATAGAATCTTCCTGCAATGTGGAAGACCTGGGTTTGATCCCTGGGTCAGGAAGACCCCCTGGAGGAGACATGGCAACCCACTCCAGTATTCTTGCCTGGAGAATTCTATGGACAGAGGAGCCTGGCTGGCTGCAGTCCATGAGATCGCAGACAGTCGGACACGACTGAGTGGCAAACATACACATGAGGGAGGATGGAGAAAGGAGCTTAGAAGTGCAGAGGCTGGGCTGACCCACAGTTGTGTGGAAGGCAGCCCTCCCACCCATGTGAGGGGCCACCACACCTCCTACCTGGTATCTTAGGGCCCAGAAGCTGGAGCAGCTCCAGGACTCTCAGGAGCCACACCAACAGGCATTGATGGCAGCAGCAGGGAGTCCCCCGAGGCAGCTAGTTGCTTCGTGCACCATTATTTTTATGGGCTGCTCTCGAGAGGAACCTCAGCAAAGCTTCCTTTTCACCTCCCTAATTCATGTCCCAATCCTCAGGTGGTAACCTCAGGGGGAGAGATTTTTCAAACACAGAAAAAGGCTAGAGTCTGTCTCTAGGTTTGGCCTCCTTGGGCATTAACAAGGCATCTGCAGCATTGGCGCTGTTGTGCTACACAGAGCATCTGAGGCTGGAAAAAGGCAGGTCTGTGGTCCAAAGGAAAGCCCTGTGTTTTTGTTTTTTAAATGTAGGTGAGGGAGATCAGAGACTGAGGTTGAAGGAAAGGAAGGGAGAAGAGGAAAGTGGGTTTATGGACCATCCGCAAGATGCTGCCCTTCATACACATCTCGTTCTCTCCTGCCACACACATGAGGTAACATGAGTGCTCTAACTCACCAGCACAGGTGACCTTCAGAGAGGTGATGTGATGGGTCCAGCTGGGGAATGATGGGCACCTGATTCAAAACCACACCTGCCTGACTCCAGAGGGAAGGGAGTGCAGGGGAGAACAAAGAGGAAGGAGAAGAGAAAGAAAGGATTCTCTTCCAGAGTTAGTCCCGTGGTCACAGTTGCAACTCTGGCTGTGTTTATATGACAGTGTAGACAGGATGGTGTGGAGAGGATGGGGAGCCTCCAGATGAATGAATGGGTCACTCCAGCCTGCAGTGATGAGTCTGGGCTTGGGCTTTGGTGAACGATCAGTGGCTCTGACATTGACCAGAAATCAAATCACGAGACCTGGACCATGTCTTCACATAGGAAGCCTGAAAGTTTACCTGCAACGTGGAAAGGGGAAGCTGGAGATAATGGGCGTGGGTCCCTCAGAGAGGTTTAGAGAGGGGTCTGGATTTGCTGATTGGATGGACCACAGCACCAGCTTCATCCTTGGGCCCCTCCGAACTCTGTTCCATGTCTTTGTCAAATTTCTTCATGAAAGGCAAGATGAAGGCCTGTTAGGATGTCTGCTTAGAGAGATCTTTCTCTTCGTCTGGGTGGAGAAGCAGGGACCCCATTGAACTAGTTGTCAAGTGCTACAGAGTGGTCATACTGGAACCTGGAAGCAGAAATACATCTTGCTGGCCCCAGATGTCACTTACCTCCAGGATTTTATAGTCCACCACACATGCCCATCTCTTCTCCCTTCTTATTTCTGGAAAGAGAAACATTTTAAAAAGGCAATTTGCTGGGTCAAATTTAGCAATGACTTGTTGAATTCAACTGTTGCTCTCAAGCATCTATACCACTGAAAGCCTTGCTGCTGCTGCTGCTGCTAAGTAACTTCAGTCGTGTCCAACTCTGTGCAACCCCATAGACGGCAGCCCACCAGGCTCCCCCATCCCTGGGATTCTCCAGGCAAGAATACTGGAGTGGGTTGCCATTTCCTTCTCTGGAAAGCCTTGAGTAACATGTAAATATTCCCAATAGAGGAAATAAAGGTGTGAGGTGGATAAAGCTATTCTAGAGAAACACGTCAATGGAGTCATAAGAACAGGGATCACCTTGGCTCCACCGGGTTGATTATTAACACTCAGATCCTTATCCATTCATTAGGTTGACAAGCACTGTCTAGTGACAGGTTAATTACCCAGTCCTGGGTAATTAGAAAGTAAATACATGTTAAGAGGGCACCACTGTCAAGATACTGACATTGGTGTATGTCAGTATCTTTCTTTAGTGGGAAGATAAAAACTGTCTACTAGAAAGCCCTCTTGCATGGCAAACTCCACCTCCATCTCTTCAACCTGCAGAGATTTTTTTTCCCCCCTTGTTGTTGCTTTGAGAAAAATCTCTGCTCTTCCTTCTAGCTAAGATGTACTTAGTTCCGGCTCTTCGCCTCCTCCTCTGTCCCACCCTGGGTGGTGCACCGAGCTGGCCCAGTTTGGAGCTCTGCTTCTATTCTTAGTAAATGTCTCTAGCGTCAAACCTCTTGCATGTGAGGTTTCTATGAAATGGCTCAGGAGAGATTCCTGATTTTCTGGGCCTGCTTGAGGCAGAGGGTAAAAATTTCACTTTTTTTTGTAGCTGAGGGACTGGGTAGAAATGGAAGGCTCTCCCACACTGCTTTATTGGAAAGTGTAAAAGCTACTGAACCAGAGTGACCCCCTGGAGGGCCAGGAGCCACTCCTCAAGTCAGTTGATCTCTGCAGGGGTTTTCTCCCACTTTCTCTCTGGAGGATGGGGGAGGAGCCCCCTTCCAGCCTCACAGGGAACGACCCACGATGCAGTCACAGGCTGTGGTCCTGCCCTCTTGCATCACCCCAGTCCTATCAATCCTGCCTGAGTATTTTGAGCAACAACAACAGAAATGTAAATTAGATTTATTCGCTGTGGTGTGTAATGAATGACCATCGAAGAGAAAAGGGAATGTTATTTTTGCCCAGACATCCCTTAGCAGAAAATTGCTCCCAGTAGTGAAAATTTCTGTGTGGTTTTAAGTGATTTGGTTTGAGTTATTTTAGAATCAAGGTCTAGACTGCCTAAAGTACCTTTCCTAGTGTGCTGTAGTATAGGGAATACTTAGTAAGTTCTGCTAAGCTCTCAAATCTCCTCTATGAACTATAAATTGGAAACATGGATCCTTAGCTCAAATCCTAAGTTTTCAGCAATTTCTGTGTCAACTCTACCTTAACCTAGTAAGCACAGGAGAAGTAGCTGAAAAGTCAGGTGATGTTAATCTGTATCTCCTTTTTTCTTGAACTCATTCATGTGTTCAAGCCATGCCTATTGAGCATCAATATATGACAAGTGCTAAGCTAGGCACTGGGGCTCCCCTGGTGGTTTGGTTGGTAAAGAATCTGCCTGCACTACAGGAGACCCAGGTTTGATCCCAGGTTCGACTGGGTTGGGAAGGTTAAAAAAAAAAAAAAAAGCAGCTAGGCATTGGGTACACAACACTAAACTGACCAATACATTTGCTCAGAAGATTCGTAAATGGGATGGAGAGAAAGATTGAGGTATAGGAGGCACTGCAGACTTCTAGAAATAATGAGTGTTGAAGGGGCAGAGATGAAGAAGCACCTAATATCTCAAGGTCTGTGAGAGAGGTAGGGGCTAGGGTCTGAGAAGGCTTCAGTGAGGAGATGATGTTTGTCTTGAGCCAATATCTGATCTACTTAAGGTCACAATGACCAGTGGAACCAGTTTTGGAACCCAGGTCTTCTGGTTGATTGGTACATGACACATGGTACCTGGAGAAGTGTTGGACCCCAGCAGGTGCTGTATAGCTGCGAGTTAAATTCAAGTTTGAATTACGCATCATGACTATCAGAGTGGTTAGCAAGTGACCAGAGCTCTACTTGGAGTCAGATGCCAGTTGGCAGTGAGAAGTGAGAGACAGGCAGGGAGAAGAAAAGCTCGGGTACACTGGGAGATCTGGGTGGTTAGGGAGTGTGCAGTGAATCTAGGTCAGTATACAGGGCATGGGATGGAAAAACTGGACAGACTGAAGCTAGCCCCATGTCTGCTCTCTGAGGCCCTTTACCTACTTGTCAAAGCAAACTTGGACAGAATGAGGGATGGGGTGGATCTGTGTTAGCTAACCCCTGGCACAGACGTGGTCCCTCCTTGGGGAGCCCACTGCCCACTCTCACTGTGGAAGAGCATAGCCCCCTGCCTCCCTTCCTTTGAGCCTGGTTCTTCTGTCAGTAAAAGTGACGGAGCTTAGCAGGCCCACTGTCTAACCCCAATAGCATCCTCCCGGTGGGACTCTCTTCTCCAGTCTCAGCTGCTGAGGACTGTCACGGGCCTTTCCGAATGGGAACTGATGCTCTGTTCGGCAGCCTGGCTTCCCGGTGACATCTCCTGACATGACATTAACAGAGAAAGCAGCAAAATGGGTCCCCCGGGCCATGGGACATTGATTTCTAGTTTAGACCCCTCAGCTGGGCCATAGCAACAGGTTTGATTAGCTTCCTCCATGAGGGGGTTGGGCGAGGGAGAAAGGAGTGCTCAGACTCAAGGGAACTAGGGAATCAGGGTAGAGTGGTTTTAATTCCCTAAATCATAGTTTTGAAATGGAAATGGGAGGTGAGCGAAAAGGGGATGAAGGGCTGTAAAGATTTGATGAGAAGCCACTTCTTTTTTCGATTTCCCATTGGGGAAAAATAAGGATTGAGGTCTCCTTCTGAAAGGCAAATACCGGTCAAAGCTTCAGTGAAGCCCAAGACCTAGAAGAGCTGCCCCCAAAAGACTTACATAAACTGTTTTTTTTTTTGAGAAGCTGATAAAATTTATCTCTCTGGAACTGCTCTCCCAAACTCTGTTGGTGTCATAGTCTGCAGTGGGTGGAGGAGGTCAGGATGCTGATCCCCAGTCTTCAGAGTCAATCCTTTATAAACAGAAAGGGCTAAATTCTCCTTTAACAAAGATTTTCCCTTTAAAAAAGAAAAGAAGATGGCCAGGAAATACCCATTGGAGCCTTCCACAAAATTAAAACTTTTTCTGCAGTTGGGCAGAGCTCAACTTGCTCTCTATCAAAAAACATCAATTACCATGAAATGCATTCCTTGCTCTGACACCATAAATAAAGCATTTTCACAAAAGAATAATATTTATGTTATCACCAGGAATAAAAAGGGAAACACACCAAATGAAAGATGCTGGTAGTAATCAGCAATGCCATTTTCATTGTAGTTCTCAGACCTTTTAATGATGCAGCACACCAGCCCCAGCCCCTAAGCTTGACTGTATTTGAATATATATATCTCGATGCGTGCATATATTTCACTCCCTGAATATATAGAGATAGATAGATATATATTATCTCTTTAAAATATTAAAATAAATTACATCTTTGCACAGAATACAGACATTAATTCTGTTTCCAGGAGATTTGTCAAATCAGTGGCCTGTGTTTGCATAACAAGCTCTTTGGTTACACTGTGCGGAATGTAAATTACCATGTTGTCAGTTCCAGATGAAAATCACCGGATTTTCAGCAATGTCGCTTCCACTGATTAAGATGAGCTTTATGTTATGTGTTCAGGTAATGTCTGTAGGTAGCTGATTCTTCCTCGAAGTGGTTGAAAGTGTACCTCCATCCTCGCTCTCCTATTTTTAGAGAACACTGGATTCTTTTCTTTTATCTCTTTGATTGCTTTTCACATACACACACCCACCCACACATATACTATCTCTCTCTCTCTCACCCCTTCTGATATGGGTTTTGAATTATTCGGTGGAACTGTGGACTATTTCCTGCCAGACTGGGGACAAACGGTGGGGCTGCAGATAAAACGTTTTAATTCATCTGGATTATTCTGAGGTTTAAGGCACAGAAAACTCACAGGCAGGCTCACAAACTTTAGATTCCTAGGGAGCAGGATTTGTCCTGTCTCTAAGTGTAGTAAGTAAAGTTTCCATAATAATAACAGTTTATATTAGATGAATGCTTAGTAAGTGCCAGACACTGGGCTAGGAGCCCAAAGTGCATCATGTCATTCATTCTCTCAGCAACCCTATGATAGGTGGCATTATGATCTCCACTTTAGAGATCAAGAAATTAAAAGAAAGGTTAAGAACGTTTCTGGGACTTCCCTAGTGGCTCAGGTGGTAAATAGTTTGCCTCCAAGGTGGGAGATCAGGTTAGATCTCTTGGTTGGGAAGATCCCCTGGAGAAGGGAATGGCTACCCACTCCAGTATTCTTCCCTGGAGAATTCCATGGACAGAGAAGCCTGGTGGGCTACAGCTCACGGGGTAGCAAAGAATCAACACAACTGAGCACACAAAGAACCACAGGAAGCTTGTGTGCTTAGACAGGAAGCTTGCTAATCTAGAATTTGAATTTAGGTCTGAGTCAAGAGTTCAGGCTTTTAGCAGGCTCAGAGAACTGTGCTGCCTTGATCCCCCAGGCATCTCTGGAGACAGCAAAAGGCTCTTTACCTGGGGCCCCAGGGCAGAGGACTCAAGCAATAGCTGTGCTTGTTTTTTCTTGTGAGATTGAATGAAGCTCTGGAGGACAATTCTCAAAAAGATTCACCTTTGTAGTGTGCAAATTTTTAAAAGAACTAGAGTGGTTCCCAGGTGGCACTAGTGGTAAAGAACTCACCTGCCAATGCAAGAGATGTAAGAGACGTGGGTTTGACCCTTGGGTCGTGAAAATCCCCTGGAGGAGGGCATGGCAACCCACTCCAGTATTTTTTCCTGGAGAATCCCATGGACAGAGGAGCTTAGCAGGCCCCAGTCCATAGGGTTGCAAAGAGTCAGACACGGACCGAAGCAACTAGGCACATGCGCACAGAATGGTTGTCACTTCTTGGTTCTCCTCACCAAAGCTAATGCTACAACATAATTCAGTGTTCATGAAATCTGGTGCTAATGGGACCTCTGGTTAACTGGTCTACTTATCCATTTTATACATGTGGACATCTAGGTCCAGACAGGAGAAGGAACCTCTCCAGGGTGAGATGACTTGATTTGAGGTAGTTGGAAATGTCCCTAGTTTTCTGCCTCCTCATCTAACATCCAGAAAGAGCTCATCTAGAATGGCTTAGGAATGAAGGAAAATGGGCCAGAAGAAGCTTCTAGAGCCATGTAGAGGGACACTGTGGGGTCTGGGCTGGAAAAAATACCACTGTCCCAGACCCAACTGGATGCTGCAGCTCTGGAAATGATGCAGTGAGTGAACACAATGGGCATTGTTATATTTTTTTGGTCTGGTTTCCAAAATGCTGGCTCCATATGTGATTGTAAGGTGCTTCATTGCAATTGTGCTATTTCTTCATGATCATTTATATCTGCAAAATACACCTAGACCTGTTTTTGCAAAATGATAAAATTTGTCCGCTCTGTTTCCTTTTTGAAATGTTCACTTCAGCAAGCTTGAAAGTCAACAGATAGAACAAAATTTAACTTAGATTTTAGCCATTTTCTTTCCAGTCTTGGTATTTCTCTCTTCAAATTACATTTATATTGGAAGCATTTCTGACCATAATTTTCATGACCATACGTAAAAGTTGTATCTTGGTTGAACAGGCACAAGATAACTTCCTGGATTTCTCTTCAGTGTTCACTGCACCCTTTGTTCCATTGAGGCCAATTGTCCCTTAAATAATAGCAATAGTAACAGCTATCAAGATATGCTGCTTTGATTTTCCCATCTAACAGCAGGATTAGATTGAGCTGACACCACTTGTGTTCAAACGGGTCTGGGAATTCCTCAAACAGATGCATTTTAGGGATTTCCAAGGAGCACACAGAGAAGGAAATGGCAACACATTCCAGTGTTCTTGCCCGAGAAATCCCAAGGATAGAGATGCCTGGCAGGCTACAGTCCACAAGGTTGCAAAAGAGTTGGACATTACATAGTGACTAAACAACAACAACAGAGAATACAGGCTTTGGAATTAGGAAACTGTAGTATGGCAAATGTTTCTAGTTGCATCCTGATATTCATAATCCCCTTTGTCTGGTAGAAGAACCAAATTTAATTGGACATATTGCTTCCCAGATAAAAGACTATGTTTTCCAGAATCCCTTATGACTTAGAAAGCTATATAATTAAGTTCTAGTCAATGAAATATAAGAGGACATCTAGTGTGGGACTTTCAAGAAGTCACTTAGAAAATGGAGGAGAGTGTCTTTTTTCTTTTTTCTCCATTTTGTTCCTTGGATCATGAAGGTGATGGCTGAAGCTCTGGTAATCTTTTAGGACCATGAGGATGAGGACTATACCTTAAAGATAGTGAAGCAGAGACAGTAAGAGACTGTTCCTTGGTGACTGGATCTATCCTGACACTTCCTGATTGCTATCTCTGGGTTTCTTTTACATAAGAGAGAAATAAACCTTTATCATGAAACATCACTATTTTTCAAGTCTTTTTATTCCAGGGAAGGGAAGTATCAGCAGGCACTTGTTACAGGCTATTGGCTATGCGTGTGTGCTAAGTTGCTTCAGTCAAGTCTGACTCTGTGGGACCCTATGGATTGTAGCCCACCAGGATCACTTATGGGATTCTACAGTCAAGAATACTGGAGTGAGTTGCCATGCTCTCCTCCAGGGGATCCTCCCTACCCAGGGATTGAACTGGCATCTCTTATGTCTCTTTCATTGGCAGGCAGGTTCTTTACCACTAGTGCCATCTGTTAAGTTGGGCCCAATTCTGGATTAAATTATCACCTTTTATTGAGATATTACCCTCTGAGCTTTAGTTTCCTTAGTTGTAAGATTCACAAGTTTCCACTTTTTATAATTTTCTAAGTTGTTCTGAGAATTGAATGTTTAATAGATGTCTAGCGATATAAAGTACAATAAACTGTGGAAAATTCTGAAAGAGATGGGAATACCAGACCACCTGACCTGCCTCTTGAGAAATCTGTATGCAGGTCAGAAAGTAACAGTTCGAACTGGACATGGAACAACAGACTGGTTCTAAATAGGAAAAGGAGTACGTCAAGGCTGTATATTGTCACCCTGCTTATTTAACTTCTATGCAGAGTACATCATGAGAAACGCTGGACTGGAAGAAACACAAGCTGGAATCAAGATTGCTGCTAGAAGAATCAATAATCTCAGCAATGCAGATGACACCACCCTTATGGCAGAAAGTGAAGAGGAACTAAAAAGCCTCTTGATGCAAGTGAAAGAGGAGAGTGAAAAAGTTGGCTTAAAGCTCAACATTCAGAAAACAAAGATCATGGCATCTGGTCNATGCTGCGATTCATGGGGTCGCAAAGAGTCGGACATGACTGAGCGAATGAACTAAGCTGATGTAAAGCACACAAGACAATTCTTGCTACTTTCTGCCCCTTAATATTTTCAAGGTGTTATATATATAAACAGTTGGGAATGAAAATCATGTAACAAGAATATTTAGAGTAACCAAGGGATGAACTATATGGATAGGTGACCAAATTACAAATACAATCTCATTGCTCGGTTCAATTTGACAAAGGTAAAACAATTAGTTAGATTTTTAGGTTCTGTCTCACTCCAAGGTTTTTAGGTTCTATATACTGTTTGAACATTTTTCTCCATTGCCCTCTTTACTGAGGATATATAGGTCTAAATGTTTTATTCAGATATTATACCTGAAAAAAGGCTTAGCTTTGCTCCCCCAGTCGAGTTCCCAATATTTTAATTCTGAAAGTCACACAGTCTTTACCTGTTGATGTCTGGCTGAATTTACATTTTCTCTCTTGGTTGGCCTACTTCTGCTTATCTAGGTAATTCTCTACTTCCAAGCCCTTTCTAATGCTCTATAACTGACTTTCTCATCAGAGTACCTTGTAGGCAAATGTAGTGTCTCCAACTAGAATCTTCCTAATTCAATTTCTCCCCTAACACTCAGCTCTTGTCCCACTCAGTCTACTTAACATATTATTCTTTTTAATCTAGGCACATGCGTGTGTGTGCACATGTGTATGTGTGTGCAATCTTATTTGATTTTTACAGTAACCTCATTTGGAAGACAAGGTGATTATTATCCTCACATTTGACATGAGAAACGTAGCCTCAGAGGAATTAGGGGCTTATATGAGATCACACGTGTTGTTCCTGGTGGGGCTGGGATTCCTAGTCTCAAGTTTGTTCATTGCACAGTTCCCTTTCCAAATCTGAAAACCACTCATGTAGGCTGGCCATCAATCAGGCCTCACATTTCTATTATGACTGCTGCTGCCTCCTCCAGACAGAGATTCATTCTGATCCACATATATTCCTGAGGATGAAGGATTTGTCACATTTCATATTTGAATAACATTTTTATACTTTTCTGAGTGCTTTCCTGTACATTATCTTATTTGATATTCGCTGTATGTCTGTAAGGTAGGTGAGGCAGACTTTTCTTTTTGCCTCATTCTCCACATGAAAAAATGAATGCATGAATAATCTAAGTGATGGATTCAAGATCACAGAGAAAATTAGTGACAGAATTGGGACTGTGTCCTCTGATTGAGAAATTGCATTTTCAAAAGCTAGATATGGAGAGTGGCCCCTTTTGAATATTTAGACCCAATTATATGGTGAACACCAGGTCAGAACTTGTTAGTGGTTCAGTATCTCTGGTTCTTCCTTTTAGAAGTCTTGGGAGTCTTGTGATCCTCCATCACTTTTTCTATGTGGCCCTCTTCCCATGTCCAGGTTAATCAATCAGTTACCTATTGAAAGACAAGCAATCCTCTAAGCAATATAGGAACATGAGTCAGGGAAGGGTAGATGACTGTTTTCCCAAGTTGACACTGTTCAGTGCTGAACAGAGGCTTCAGTTAATTAGTATTACAGTCTCAGTGGACTGAGGTGCCAAGATGACTTCACCAGTCCTAAGGGAGAGTATTCATGGAGAGTTGAGGCTGGTCTGGATTTCTGGTCCCTAAACACAATATTGGATCTTAGAATGAGCCCTGGGGTACACATCGGTGCTTAGAGGCATTTGAGCCCTTAACTGACTTTCAACTGGCCTTGGGTAAGTCAATTGATTTTCTTAGACCTCAGTTTCTATATCTGTATCAGAAGGCTAAAGTGTCTTTGAAATGCGTGTACTGGTTTATCAGGGCTGCCATAAACAAGTACAACAGACTGGTGGCTTAAATACAGAACTTTATTTCCTCCCAGTTCTGGAAGTCCCAGATCCAGGATCAACAGGCTGCTTTCCTTGGAGGCCTCTCTGCCTAACGTGTAGACAGCCATTGCTCCTTCCACTGTCCCCACATGGTCTTCCCTCTGTATGTGTGTGTCCTAATCTCTTCTTCTACTAAGAACATCAATGGTATTGGCCCACTAGAGCTTCCCCAACGGCTCAGCAGGTAAAGAATCTACCTGTAGTGCAGGAGACACCGGAGACTCAGGTTTGATTCCTGGGTTGGGAAAATCTCCTGGAGAAGGAAATGGCATGCATGCATGCATGCTAAGTCACTTCAGTCATGTCCGACTATGCGACCCTATGGACAGCAGCCCACCAGGCTCCTCTGTCCACAGGATTCTATAGGCAAGAATATTGGAATGGATTGCACTCCAGTATCCTTGCCTGAAAAATTCCATGGGCAGAAAAGCTTGGCAGGCTACAGCCCAATGGGTCTCAAAAAGTTGGACATGACTACAAATGACCTCATTTTAACCCAATTATCTTTTTAAAGACATCATCTCTCAGTATAGTCACATCTTTAGGTACTGGGGTTAAGACTTCAACATATCAATCTAGCGGGGACACAGTGTAGCCTGTAACTACTGAATCTGCATAACCACCCAGCTCCTCTGATATTGTTCTCCCTAATATATTAAAGAGGAAACAAAGCCTCTGAAATACCAAGTGCCCCACCTTGCATCCCGCAGTTGGTGAGTGGTAGAAAACAGGTCTGAATCAACTCAGCTTGCCTGAGAAGTCCAAGCTCTTTTTTCTAGGTATGTTACATACCTGGTGGCTCAGTGGTAAAGAGTCTGCCTGCCAATGCCAGAGACCTGGGTTCAATCCCTGGGTCAGGAAGATACCCTGGAGGAGGAAATGGCAACCCACTCCAATATTCTTGCCTGGGAAGTCCCATGGACAGAGGAGCCTGGTGGGCTGCAGTCCATGGGGTCACAAAGAGTCGGGCCTGATTGAGTGGCAGCAGCAACAGACCCTGTGCTCCCAGGGCTCTTGCTTTGTCAGAAATCTGAGCTCTTAGTAAGAAGCTCTGACGGTCGGACTCTGGCGTCTCTTCTCATCATTTCTGGGAATTTTCCCTGTGTTCAGTCGTGTCCACCTCTTCACGACTCCATGGATTGTAGCCCACCAGGCTCCTCTGTCAATTGGATTCTCCAAGCAAGAATACTGTAGGAATGGATTGCCATTTCCCCCTCCAGGGGATCTTACTGACTCAGGGATCGAACCCGTCTTCTTTGCAGGCAGATTCTTTATCACTAGCGCCACCTGGGAGGCCAAGATAAGAATTTTTCCACCCAAATAATACTCGGGAGTGTCAGTCACTCCATGCAGGGTGGTTATGCAAACTCAGATCATGGTTATAAAATGCTTCATTCAATGTCTGGTTGTTAGGAGGCCTGATAATCAACCATGATTTGCTCTCCTAATACTGGGCTTCCTCCTCTTTTTACTAGTTTGTATGTTCAGCTGATCACACAGAAAGAGAGAGACAGACAGAAACAGAGACACACAGAGAAATATAGAGAGGCAAAGACAGAAAGAGACACACAGAGACGGAGAGAGAGAGAGTGAGAGGGCTACCCAGAGAGACAGAGAGGCAGAAACAGAGACACGAAGAGACACCTGGAGAGAAACAGACAGAGACACACAAAGACACAGAGAGATAGAGACAGAGGGAGACACAGGGACACAAAGACAGAGAGGCAGAAACAGAGAGTCAGAGACATAGAGTGACACAGAAACCCAGAGAGACAGACAGAGGCTCAGATGCACGGAGACACAACGAAGCAGACACCCAGAGAGAGACAGAGAAAAATACGAGACAGAAAAAGAGAGAGACAGAGAAAGCATGAGGAAAGAATGAGGAGCAGCGAAGGAAAGCCCCCAGGACTGCACTGCCTGCCAGGTCTGTAAGAGCCAATCCGATTGAAGAGAGAGGAATAAAGCCGAGCTGCTAGGGGCTCAGAGTCATTTTCTGGTTGTTAAGCCAAAGGTTTCTCCCTCAAATAATACATTTCACTTGGTATTAAGCACAAATATCAGGAATGGCCCAGTAGTCCAATTTCTGCTCCACTTTTGATGTCACCTCTGACCCACCAATGCTAACAGCTAATATTTGCATTTCCAAAATCACTTTTAAAAGCCAATGAGTGATTTATTTGCAGAGTTAACTTGCAACGTGAAGAGCTGGGTTTCATGGACATCTCCAGTTTTTACATCAATCCTATTTTCCAGCCCTAGGGTTGCCACATGCCTTGCAAATATGGGCATCTCGCTTAGGATCCCTGAAATCAGGAGGAGATGGGTGAAGCCGGTTGTCAGGCTCAGGGAGAGTGCACTGAATGGGTGTAAAAGTGGTTCTTGGGTAGCTTCCCACATCAGTCTTTTTGCTGCAACTGGGTCATAGGTTCCTTGAGGGCAGGCACCCTGCTGGGGACATCTGCACACCCGGTGGCACTTTTGTGTCATCACACAGAGCACATGACTGCATGTGCAAGTTCGTACTTGCCAGGCTGATCAGAAAGCAGGCAGCCAGGGGAGGAACTGAGAGACCGCCTCAGCTTGGAGGCTGTGACTGGGGTCCAGGTGGGTGGTCCATCAGAGCCCTGTATCTGGAGAATGCTCATCCTTGCTGACCCTGTAACTTGGTCATCACTGCTACATAGAGCAGCGAACAATGCGATGAAGGAACCTAACGTGCTTCCTTCCCCCAGTCAGCTCCCTGCCACGTGAGCACTTCCAAGGAGCCCCAGGGAGCTGGTTACAGTTGAATTTTATTTCTTTTAATTTTATGAGCGAGAACCCCTGGGTTGATCAACATGAGAGAAAATGATAATTTGGAAAGCTTCTTTCCCTCCCTGCGCTTTCTTGCCAGTTGTTTACGCGAGGAGACAGTGTCTTCCTGGAAAGGTGCATTTTCCATTCAGCATGTCTTCTTCTGTTATTAATTTTGTTTTATTTATTTGTTAACCTCTCTCCTTTAGGGTTTTGTGCTTGGCTCTGAGATTGTGCTCTTCCTTGTCTCTCTATGGATTTGATCTCTCCGTAAGTCATTGATTTTAGTGTGGGCTCATATCTGCTGGTAAATGGTGTCTTGCATTTATTTGTTCAGGCTCTGGCTGGAGTCACAAGCTTTACTCTCCAGCCCTCGTTTGTCGCAGATGGTGGTTTGAGTGTCTTTCTTTCCCACCCCAAGCCTGAAGCCTCCTCAATGCCTTGTTCTGTTGACAGTCATATGTTCTGGAAGGGTGATGCCCCGGTGCCTTGCAGGAGGCCTCCACCTCCTCAGCGTCTCCTTAGGAACAGTGTTCCCCTTTTCTACTGTCCTCATCATCCACCCAGGAAGAGAGAACAAGGGAAATGGGCTTTAGAATCAAGCAAACTTGAGACCCAACTCTGGCTCCAAGGCACCTTCCTGGCCAGACTCTGTGCATTCCTTTGCAAAATAGGACATGCTTTTTGTGTGTTATCATGGAGAAAGAACCAGGGAACATGGCAGACTTTCCTAGAACATTGTGTAACATGTCTCAGAAATGTTACTTTTTTGTTCCCAGGCTTAGCATCCCATCCTTGCATCCTCTTTCTTCTCTTTCAGCACTCAGCCAGATGATCTCTTTTTTCTTTCCTTGCTTCCACTTCTGACCCAAAATATGGACCAGCTCACAGCAAAGGAAAACACCTCGGATACAGTGCTAAGAAAGGCACTGTATCTTAGAGGGGACACAGTGTTACCAGCTCAATATTGGAGCGTCGGAATCCGAAAGATGCCCCTGGAGCACCACAGAACCTTATTCCCATCCCCCCCCTCTCTAATTAAATCCATTTTTGTTAAGCACTAGCATTTGAGATGAATCAGAAACACCACTCCTTATTCCATGGTATTGTTTTTGTTTTAATTACTGGTACTGCAACAGTATTTTTCCTGCCTTTTTTCTTTGCATGTTTGTGTTATTTCAGTTACATTGTGGTGTAAATGAGTTTTTGAGTGGGAGCCAGGGAACCTAACCATCATTTTCAATATGGTTTCTCTGGGAAAATGTAATACCCACCAAACACCCTCTGAAACATGACACAGGCTGCTTTTGAGTTGAAGGGGGTCTATTTGGCTTTTGTTTTCACAAAACAGCTCCATATTATTTGCTATGTTCCCTTGAACTGATGTATTAGGCTGGCACGACATTCTTCTGTCCCCAGAGAAGTGTTAGTTCAGCTGAAAGAGGTCACACAGCAGAGCAGGGCCTGGGTCTTCCGTCTCTTGACTCTTTAGCTATTTGAGCAGGCTAGATTAGTCCCACTGGGAAGGACTGTGCACTGTGCACACTAGTACACACTTAGATTCAGGAGGAGACGGCCACCTGTGTCTGATTCTAAGCATGTCTCCTCCCCCAGGTTATCACCACTCCTCTGTTCCATCCACATTTCCTCTTTGGGGGATGTATGCCTGTTTTTCATGCCAAGGGGGTCACAGGGGTTGAAGCCTGTATCTGGTAGAGAGAGGTGATTAATTCTACCTCTCCTGCCAGGTCATATTAATGCACATGCCAATGGTCTTGGTTCATTTCTTCCACAAATATTTGCCAAGGGCCTATCACATTATTGTGCTAGGTGCTAAACAGATGCACCAGGGAGTAAACATAGAAGAGATCCCTCTGCTTTCACAGAGTTTTAAGTCTGATGAGGAAGACACTTATACAAAACAGCCACAGAAAATGTGGTATGTGTTTTCACAGGGGAAGAACCTGGCTGGTAGTGTAGGAGACCTGAGTTTAATCCTTGGGTGAGGAAGATGCCCTGGAGGAGGGCATGGAAACCCACTCCAGTATTCTTGCCTGGAGCATCCCATGGACAGAGGATCCTGGCAGGCTGCAGTCCATGGAGTCGCAAAGAGTTGGACATGACTGAACGACTAAGCAGAAGCATACAGTAAAGTTTGGCCACCTGATACACAGAGCTCACTCATTGTAAAGGACCCTGATGCTGGAAAAGATTGAGAGCAGGAACAGAAGGGGGCGACAGTGAGTGAAATGGTTGGATAGCGTTACTGAATCAACGGACATGAGTTTGAGTAAACTCCTGGAGATTGTGAAGGACAGGGAAGCCTGGTGTGTTGCAGTCCATGAGATTGCAAAGAGTTGGACACGACTTAGCAACTGAACAGTAACAACAAGGTCAAAGTTGGAATCACTCCTTTTGATTCCATCATAGTTTTCAGCTTGAAAATACTAATCAAGAAGACTTTATGTGTCCAGCATGGTGCTAGGCCCTATATTCAGTGAATAAGTCATTGAAGTGGTCACAATTGAGTAAGAAGGACAGTTAATTTTTACTGTGTAGCAAACTATGCCAAAACTTTATGGCTTCAAACAATGAGCATTTGTTATTTTTCACAGTTGTGTGGATTGGCTAGGGCGTTCTTCTGCTCTGGGTTGGCTTGGTTCGTCTCTGTGGTCATCTGGGAGTTTGGATGGGACTGCATGATGGAGAATGAGCTCACTCATGTATCAGGCAGGCTGGCTGGTGTAGGGAACTCAGCCAGGTGGCTTGTTGCTGATCCTCATAGACTTCTCAACCCCTAGTATGATAGACCCTTCATAGCATCATCTCAATGTCCTAAAGAACAGGAGACACTGCAAACTCCAACATACAAGCACTTTTTAAAACTTCTGCTTACAGAACATCGTGATTGACACATTTGCCAAATCATGTTCCACGTCCAAGCCCAGAGTCAGGAAGAGTTTGGACCACACTAGTGTGGGTGTGCATGGAGTATGTAAACATACTGGGGGCAATCCCTCTGTGATCCAGTACTTCTGTAATATAAATAAAAGCATTATTATGCTGTGGTAAGTGTCAGGGAAATGAACAGAGCCCATTGGTATGAGAGGTAGGAGCATATAGCACAGCGGAAATTTCTAAGCAGAGGCAGATTTCTGTCTAGTGGATGAGTTTGGTAAAGAGATAAGAGGAAACGTTGTTGTTGTTGTTCAGTCGCTCAATCCTGTCAAACTCTTTGTGACCCCAAGAACTGCAGCATGCCAGGCTTCCCTGTCCTTCACGACTGAGTAACTATGCATCCTTAAGAAAAAACGCCTAATAGTCCAAGTCAAACATGAGAAAAGAATATGAAGCATGCATAAGTGATACTATTTTTTTCTCTTTCTAACTTACTTCACTCTGTATGACAGACTCTAGGTCCATTCGTGTCTCTACAAATGACTCTGTTTCATTCCTTTTAGCGGCTGAGTAATACTGCGCCACATCTTCTTTACCATTTATCTGTTGCTGAGCATTAGGTTGCTTCCACGGCCTGGCTATTGTTAACAGTGCTGCAATGAACACTGGGGTACATGTGTCCTCTATGGTTTCTGCAGTGTATATGCCCAGTAGTGGGATTAATACATTTCTGTGGAATCTAGAAAAATGGCACAGATGAACCCGTTTCCAAGGCAAGAATAGAGACGCAGACATAGAGAACATGTGGACACAGCGGGGGAAGGAGAGGGACGAACTGGGAGGCTAGACACACTGACATGCACACGCCACCATGCATAAAATATAAAGCTAGCATAGCTGCTATAGAGAAGCCGCTATAGAGCACAGGGAGCTCAGCTCAGTGCTCTGCGGTGACTGAGAGGTGGCGGAATGAGGGGGTGCAGGGGGAAGGAGGTCCAAGAGGGAAAGGCTATATGTATGCACATAGCTGATTTACTTCATTGTTCAGGAGAAACTAACACAGCATTGTAAACCAATTTTACTCCAATAAAAAAAAAAAAAGAACACGAAGCATTCACATAAAAGGAAATGCAAATAGCCCTAAGTATGAAAATATGTTAAATCCTACATACGAAGAGAGAAAACCAAAGGAGTTATGGATGCCTATCGAACTGACAAAAGATCAGAAAGCTTGATGACACCTATGTTGGGTAGGTTTGAAGTAAAGGGGATTCCTAATCATTACAGGTGGGAACTTAATTCATACACTCTCTACCAAAATTCCCTGCGTATACCCTCTGATTCTTCAGTTCCACTTCTGGGAATTTATCCTGCAACTGCATGTGTTCCTGCATTTGCACTTGCACTTTGGCCTTCATTTGCATATTTTAAAATATATTTTGCATGTATTAAGGAAAAATACTTGAATCACTTGAATGTCCATTGATAGGGGTCTAGTTAATAATGGCAATCATCATATAATGGAATGGTCTGGGTACGTTTAGAGGGATGTGGAAATGCTCAGGGAATGACAAGGGATGAAATACTGAAATATATCATGAAATACTGAAATATAGTGGGTATAATATGCCCACCATATATACGAGGGAACACTGTAGCTAATACCGTAGGTATTACACACTTTAAAATATGTTGAGAAGATGCATCTCGTGAATTGTTCTTACCAAAAATTACACAGAACACAAGGAAATTTTTGGAGGTGAAGGATAACTTTAGTGCCTTGGTTATGGTGACGGTATCGTGGGTGTAGGTATATGTCCAAACTCATCAAGTGATGTACATAAAATGGATCTAATTTTGCACATCGATTATATTTCAATACAGCTAAAAATAGAAAAATTTCCTAGTGACATGTTAGAAGTTGAAAAAATTAACAGATGACCTTAAGTAAAACAGAAATAACCATCTAAGACAAAATATAAATCATACCAGTGGAAAAAAAGGAGAAAGTGTATATACACACCAAAAGAGAGAGAACCTTATTCCTCTTCCTGTGCATCTGTGCATGTGTGCATGCTAAGTCACCTTAGTTGTGTCCAACTCTTTGTGACCCTATGGACCACAGCCTACCAGGCTCCTCTGTCCAAGAGATTCTTCATGCAAGAATAATGGAGTGGGTTACCATGCCCTCTTCCAGGGCATCTCCCCTACCCAGGTTTCGAACCTATGTTTCGTGTCTCCTGCCTTGACAGGCAGGTTCTTTACCACTAGCAACACCTGAGAAGCCCATTCCTCTTCCTACAAGCACTGATCTCATCAAAGGGGCCCTATCCTCACTACTTCATCTAACCCTAATCACCTCCCAAATACCCCATCTCCAAATGCCATCACACCGGGGGCTTAGGCTTCAGTGCATAAATTTTGGAGGAACACAGACACTCAGTCCATGCTGCTGCTGCTGCTGCTAAGTCGCTCATAATTACTGTATGAAGCAGCTACTATTACTGGAATATTTTAGATGAGGAAAACGAGGCGCAGAAAGGCTAAATAAATTGGTCAAGGTCATAGAGCTGGTGTAGCAGCAAAACTGGGACTTGAGTATAAGTGAGTTAGCCCACAGGGTTTTGCTCAAGCACAGCTGCTCTGCACCACAGCAGGTCCCTGCCAGCGTTCTCCCTGACTCACTGCACCTTACCGAATGGATAACTCAGACCCTTCGGACCCTCCATCTAGAGGCAGGGTTTGGTTTCAATGGCAGGAAACTCTTAGAACATTGCATTTTTTGGGTTCATTTTTATTGCCAAGTTGGGGGTCTTGTTAATTCTTGAGAACCAGGAAAATACCTTTTCAAATCTGCGATACATCTATGTGATGGAGAGGGCATGGCTGGATGTTAAACTCAAAGAACTGGCTCTCTCTGCTTGAGGCAGAATAGTAAGTCAGCTAAACAAGATTTAGCAAATTCAATTATGCATCCTTCTCTGCTCAGAGATCCTAAATATTCCTTTGCTGGTATTATGAAGTCCACGCTCTTCATCTGGCTTCACCCTACTTTTCCCAAGTACTTCCTGTTTCAGTCCAGTGAGAAGCTCTCAGCCCAGCCCAGCAACTCCACTCAGCCACTTCAAAAATCACCATTTTCCTGCTCCTACTTTAAGAATGTAAATTTCCAATGAGATAATGGATGTGAAACGCTTCACGTGGCACCCATTTACTACACTGAAAACAGAAACCACTAACCCAAGTGGAGTGCAGATTCAGTTTACAAAGAATTTTAAATTCCCCCTCATAGCATCCCTCTGAATTAGGAATTACCTGTTCTGGTTCACCATCGAGAATATTGAGTCTGGTGTTTCACGGCCTAAGCTGCTTAGCATGTTGCTGGGCTGTTGTTAGATCCAAGGCTTGAACAACTCCACATCCTGTGCTCTTTTTCTTTCTCTCTCTCTCTCTCTTTTTTTAAAACACATAAGGAAGCATTTATCTGAGGTTTAACATGAAGTCATACAAATAAACTTTGTATAAACACAAAAATGCATTGAGTCACGGCACAGCTAGCAAAAAGGCAAAGTAAAAACAAAGAAAATTTATTAGTGGCTATATGTAACTTGGGGTGTCTTGTACACTGGAAAGTCTTTTTCAAAGTTGATCTTGGATCAACAGAAGACCAGTCTCCAAGGGTGTTTTGCAAGATAGGCTGGGGATGGGTGGGCAGTAGTGGATCATGTTCAACTCTGTGAACGTCCCGTTGAATACTCCTGGCTCCTTGGATCTCTAGGTTGGGGAAGTTTTGCTGGTGGTGGTTTAGTCACTAAGTTGTGTGTGACTCTTCCGGCCCCATGGACTGTCAGGGGACCTCCCAGCCTCCTTTGTCCATGGGATTTCCCAGGTAGAATACTGGAGTGCGTTGCCATTTCCTTCTCCAGGGGGCTCTTCCTGACCCAGGGATCAAGCTCAGGTCTCCTACATTGCAGGTGGATTATTTACCAACTGAGCCACCAGGGAATCCCCTGCAGAATTTTATTTCTACTAATTAACACAGTGAGAAAAAAGCAGGAGGAATCTGAAGAGGGGGTTTGGGATCTCTCAAGTTCATAATATAAACAGGATAAAAGCTTGTCAGACACTTAATCACTGTTTTTAAACAGTTGCCAAATACCTACACCATTAGACTAGGTTTCCTCGGGTCTGACAAGCACAATAAGTGCCACGCACATATTCCTTGGACTAATCACTTTACATGGATTAGTTCAATTCATCCTCACGACAATCCCATGAAGCAGGTGTTCATATTAGCTACACTTCACCCAGGGAGAAAAGCTCCCTGCTTTTATCCTTGTCATCGTCCTTTAATCACTCAGGGTCTACCTCGGTGAAAAGAAAGCTGGTTGTGCACATCTGCTCAGATTCAACTCGAGAACAGTGAATTGGGTAATGAGGAATAATGCAGAGATCACTTTTGTTCAGCTTTGGGATGTTGTCCTTCAGTTCAGTTCAGTTTAGTCGCTCAGTAGTGTCTGACTCTTTGCGACCCTATGGACTGCAGCATGCTAGACCTCCTTGTCCATAACCAACTCCCAGAGTTTGCTCAAACTCATGTCCATTGAGCTGGTGAGGCCATCCAACCATCTCATCCTCTGTCGTCCCCTTCTCCTCCTACCTTCAATCTTTCCCAGCATCAGGGTCTTTTCTAATGAGTCAGTTCTTTGCATCAAGTGGTCCTTGGCCTTGCTGTATGTGACATCTGGGGAATTTCCAGAGCATTTCCTGGAAGCTGAATGAGGAGGCCACCTTGTGATGTTCTGATACCTAAGGGTAAGGAGTCACTTAGGCTTCTTCCATAGAAGCTTCCCCGATGAAGATGGTCCCAATTACCTCCAAGTGCCAACTTCTTCGGGTTTCTCTGGTGACTCAGCTGGTAAAAAAATCTGTCTGAGGATCCCCTGGAGATGTGAATGGCAACCCACTCCAGTACTCTTCCCTGGGAAATCCCATGGACAGAGGAGCCTGGCGGGCTATAGTCCATGGGGTTGCAAAGGGTCAGACACAACTGAGTGACTAACACTTTCACTTTCACCAACTTCCTTTTTCTCCTCCCTCCCACTTCCCCTTATTCTTATTAATGTGGATAACTATCCAGAAAGCAGAGATTCCTCTGTGTCAGGCTTTGGTTGCAAACATCGTGACTTAATCTTCAAGACCACACTCTGTGAGACTTGCAGTATCCCAGAGTCGCCTCCCTCCTGCCAGTGCCTGAGAGCTAAATTGTTCCATTTTCAGAAATTCAGGGAGACTGTTGTTAAACAGAGCTGTTCCTAAAAATAAAATGATATAAACTTACAATTAAAGAAATTACATTAGAAACAAAGGNTGGTGGGAAGGTTAAAATTGATACAGCTTTTATAGAGAACAGTATGGAAGTTCCAGAAAAAAACTAAAGCTGGAACTACCATATGACCCAGCAATCCCACCTCTGGGCATATACCCAGAGAAAACCATAGTTCAAAAAGACACACACCCCAAAGTTCCCTGCAGCACTATTTAAATATCCAGGACATGTAAGCATCATAAATATCCATTAATGGAGGAATGGATAAAGAAGATGTGTTAATATATATATACAATGGAATATTATTTATCCAGAAAAAAGGAACAAAACTGGGTCATTTTTAGAGATGTGGATGAACCTGGAGACTGTTGTACAGAGTGAACTAAGTCAGAAAGAGAAAAACAAATATCGTATACTAACACATGTAAGTGGAAACCAGAAAAATGGTATAGATGATCTTACTGACAAAACAGAAATAGAGACAAAGGTGTAAAGAACAAATATGGATACCAAGGGGGAGGTCGGGAGGGGGAGGGGTTATATTGGGAGACTGGGATTGACATATATACAGTACTATGGGTGAAATAGATAACTGATGAGAACCTATTGTATAGCTCAGGGAACTCGACTCAATGCTCTGCTGCTACTGCTGCTGCTGCTAAGTTGCTTCAGTTGTGTCCAACTCTGTGTGACCCCATAGACGGCAGCTCACCAGGCTCCCCCGTCCCTGGGATTCTCCAGGCAAGAACACTGGAGTGGGTTGCCATTTCCTTCTCCAATGCATGAAAGTGAAAAGTGAAAGTGAAGCCACTCAGTCATGTCAGACTCTTAGCAACCCCATGGACTGCACCCTACCAGGCTCCTCCGTCCACAGGATTTTCCAGGCAAGAGTACTGGAGTGGGGTGCCATTGCCTTGTCCACGACTCAATGCTCTATGGAGACCTAAATGGGGAGGAAATCCAAAAAGAGGAGATATATATAGACTTCCCCAGTGGTTCAGCAGTAAAGCATCTACCTGTAATGCAGGATACATGGGTCTGATCCCTGGGTCAAGAAGATCCCCTGGAGAAGGGAAATGGCAACCCATTCAAGTATTCTTGCCTGGAAAATTCCATAGAGGAGCCTGACGGGCTACAGTTCGTAGTGTTACAAAAGAGTTGTATATAATTGCACAACTAAGCAACAGTAGAGCCGATTCACTTTGCTATGCAGAAGAAACTAACACAACATTGTAAAGCAACTACACTCCAATAAAAATTAATTTTGAAAGAAAAAGCCAGATGATCAAGGCTTACCTAATGGGGCTGGTTCCATGACTCCTGCGTATACCAACATCTGCAGATGTTCAAGTCCCTTATAGTTGGCCCTCCATATTGGTGCATGCAGAACCCGCGGATACACAGGGCCAGGGAGCTAAGGAGAGGAAAGGGGTCTGGGACTTTGAAGAAAGTAAATCAATCATGAGAAAATGAGAGGAGGAGAGTTTGGTGAACAAAGGTGAGGGGTAGTGTTCAGTCGTGTTCTGTCCAACTCTTTTTGACCCCATAGACTGTAGCCTGCCAGGCTCCTCCTCTGTCCATGGGATTTCCCAGGCAAGAATACTGGAATGGGTTGCCATTTCCTACTCCAGGGGATTTTCCCCACCCAGGGGTCGAAACTAAGTTTCTTGAATCTTTTTGCATTGGTAGGCAGATTCTTTACAACTGCTCCACCTGGGAAGCTGAAACAAAGGTACAGGCCCCTTTCTAGTTCCCTTTACAAAAGCAAAACGTCTACTGTTTTCAGAACTTCTCCTGTGTCTGCACTTTCTCAAAACAATAGGATAGAAATAATCCTTATTCATGAGTGGCAAATTTGGCATAATTTGCTATCCTTCAGGTGTTTCCAGCATCCCTGCCTCTACAAACTATATGGCAGTAACATACCCTCTCTCAATTATGACAACAAAATAAGTATCCAGACATTGCCAAATGTCCCTCAGGGACAAAACTGCTTCTGGTTGAGCATCACCTCTAACTAACAAATTTAGGTTCTAGAAGATAAATTAATGCACCATGAAACTACAATAACCTCTAACTTGTAAGAAAACTTACACTGACATCTTCAACATCACTGGTAGTTCATAGTGACAAAATTTTTATTGAGCACTTATTATGCACCAAGTAGAAAGATGAATGGGAAGATACTGCCTCTGCCCTCCTCTGAGGAAGATACCTCCTCTGAGGAGGTCATAGACTAAGTGAGAATGGCATTTTTACAGTGCTCCAGCTCAGAGAAGGGAAATGCTCAGCTAATCATCATTCCAAGAAGCACGAGAATATCCTATGTGACTAGGAAAGAAGTCAGAGCATACCTCTTTGCTGTTAAAAGATTAGCCTGTATATCAGAGTTGCTGTCATTTGCTAAGGTGAATGTTTGGTCATGTAGACTCATTTTAGATGGTTGCTGCAGTTTGTTTTTTGGTAGGTGGGGGAGCTGCAGACTGAAAGGGCTATCCCAGGAGGTTGTTTAGCTAAGCATAAGCCGAGACAGAGAGCTAGGGCATGAGACTGCCACTTACTTGCTGTGTGACCCTTGGCAATGCATTAACCCCTCCAATCCTCAAGTCCTTTCCTATGAAAGGGAGATAATCATCATAAAGTGGTTAGCACAATACCTGCCACAAAGCAAAACTTGGGTAAACAAGAGCTGTTATCACTGCTGTGGGTATTGTGACTTCTTTATTTTATGATGGACAGATTGTCCTTCTTCTGTGTGCTAAAATACACATGACATAGGATTTAACATGCTAAGCCTTTGAAGTGCAGTGCAGCTGCAGTAAGTGCATTCACACCGGGGCACAACCACCGCCACCATCCATCTCAGAATATTTTCCATCTTCCCAAACTGAAACTCAGCCTTCCTCTCTTCCCCCAAGAGGGTTTGCTTAAATAAGATCTTATCCAGAAAAACACCTTTGAGGAAATGAAGTCCAGGCTTTTGTTTGACAAAGCCTCTCTCTTTCACTAACCTGTAGTCAAGTTCCTCTAAACCCCCTATGTCTTGACCTTGTCTGGGTCTGGTGGCTCCACTGTAGCAAGAATGTTGCTGATCAGTTTAGCAAAAAACCAAAAAGACAAAAACAAAAAACCCACTCTATACCTAATCACCCTCAATATCTGATCACATTCCCATCCCCCACGCTTGGTATTAGATTACTTTGGCTGGCCTTCAGCAAAAATCCATCCATCAGTTTCCCCTTAAAAAGTTCCCATTCACTAACCCCTATTCTGCCTCTTGACTCTAAATCATCATTTGTCCATGTTTCATTTGGAATTGAACCCATTTCTATACTGAGATTTCTTTACCACTACTGCAGTAGCTCCAGAACTCTATCAGGCTCTAGTTGTAATACACATGGAACTAAAGGCAGTTCCCACAGTACCCAGGAAACCAAATAGAAATGGCATTTGTGCTGGTCATTGGGGGTTATGTTGATGAGCTCAGTATCCATCACCCATCTCCTATCAGTAACATGTAAGTGATTCATCTATCTTCAGGCAATAAACAGAGGGTTCAAAACTTGAGCACAATGTCTCCTGTCCATCATATTTACTATCACAAAAGCACACACTGGGGGGAATGCTCTGAATCTATTCTACCCCGACCTTGAGTCACTGGAAGGGAGTGCAAACCTGAGGTCGTATTTCATTTCCCAAGTGCATTCTGACATTAGGCATAAGCTTCAGAAAATGGAAATGGAACCACACACCACTACCTCTCACCTGTCGGGTGTTTAATAACTGAGATACAGAGGAGGAAAAGTCAGAGAATAAAAAGGCATGGAGGCAAGTCCACTGATGGGCTGTTGCCCTCCAGTGTCACCTGGTCAGCATGAAGAGTCTGGGCTCATTAGCCCAGGGAGACTCTCAACTGTGTCTAGTTTCACTTATTCATGGAATATGGTGTGCACAGGTCTAGCATCCCGTACTTGCAACCAGAGTTCCTCCTTGTGAAACTGCTGCATGAACAAGTCTGCTTGGCAACTGTGTGCAAAGAGGCTGTACTCAACACCTCACTTGCAGACGGTGGCAGTGTGCTGTGTGCTGAGACTCTGAGTCTAGCACGGGAACACTCCACTCCCTCCCCTACCACTGCTGGGGTCCTTGTGGGCCTGTGCTCTATGGGGGGAGCTCACATCTCTCCATTCTTTGATAAATGAATAAAGATTTTATTGCTTCTGAACAACAACAACAAAAAGCACTCACTGGACTCCCCACTTCAGTTAAGACTGGGGCATCTAATCAATTATTGGGGCCCAGGATAAGTGTCCCCAAAATGTGACTCAATGGTATACTATTTTGAATTAAAGTTCCTTAAGAAACAGCTAATGCAAGAGGGACACTCGGACCTCCTGTGTGTCTCCCTGAAAATGGGAACTAAATCTCCCCTGTGCACGATGCGTCCCCTGGATCTGGAGGTAGAAGGACAGACACCCTTATCTCCAGAGACAGGGAATTCAGGCCGAGAAGCCTGGATCACAAAACCTGTTACCCCTTTAACTGACTGCCCCAAGGTCAAACTCGGTTCCAATCTTCAATAATTCAGCACCCAAAATCCATGTTTCTTTGTCCTAGTCATAGAAATTTATTGTTTCTTTGTTTAAAAGGTATAAAAGCTACCTGGTCTGGCCACGTCTTAAGTCCTATAAGATCTCGATGTACATGAATTAAAAGTGTGTTTCTTTTTCTCCTAATTATCCGTCTTGTGACAATTTTATTGTTAATCCTGTCACAAGAACTCAAGAGTGGCAGATGGAGAAATTTTCCCCTCCTGGATACAATATTATTCCAGAAGGCACTCCGTGAGCATATTTATTTGGTGGTCTGTAATTGGTGGGAAAAGACTACTCATTGGGTCTCAACTATGAAAGGCACTTACTTTTCCACAGAAAGTAAATGAACCTCCTTTGTCAAGAATCCACGTGCTTCTGTGGAGGATTGTAGAGAGGGAAGCTTCTGGTGTGTAGCCAAGTTCACAAAATACCTGAAGAGTCCCTAATTTCACCTCAAACCTCTGCTTCAGCACCTACTGTGTTGTGTCAAGTTATTCTCTATCCACTGTCATTTCTGATCCTATCGCAATTGAATTTAAGGCATTTGTAGACAGGAACCGTATATGAGCTGTGAGCACCTTGCCTGATCATCTTCCAGCAAGTGGTCAAGGCAGAAGCACACAGCTAAGGATGCCCTGAAGACTGTCGAGGAAACTGGCCAATGAGATGAGTGTCTGTGCTCCACGGTTGAAGCCGATTCCACTGCACTGCCAGTGGGACCTCCCAAGACATTCTCCCCTTGGACTCAGATGATAAAATAGATGGTACATCTCTCACCATCTGTCCAGGCATTTTGATCTTGTAACATCCCCCAGGCACTTCAGCCTGGTGGCAGCTCTGTGACTTCTACCTATGGATTACTTTGTCTCCGTGTCCTTTCCTCTTTCCCTTCTTATCCATGCATTAGGACATCGCTAAAATGTTACTTCCTTTGATATCACTATTCTATACCCCACAGAAGTGGAGATGGCTGTTTAGAAACAGAATCAAAGAAAAAACATTAAATCTCCAAACTGAATATGTTTAGTCACTCAGTCGTGTCTGACTGTTTGTGTCCCCATGGACTGTAATCCACCAGGCTCCTCTGTCCACGGGAATTCTCCAGGCAAGAATACTGGGGTGGATAGCCATTTCCTCCTCCAGGGGATCTTTCTGACCCAGGGATTGAATCCAGGTCTCCCACACTGCAGGCAGATTCTTTACTATCTGAGCCACCAGAGAAGCCAAACCGAATCTGCACTTTGATTTATCTCAAAAGATGTGGTATAATGTATGGTGTATGTATGGCAGTCTTAACCATACATCACAGTATGTGATGGTGAATTGTTTCACATATGGATTCCCAGGCCTCACCCTGATTGAGACATTAGGCCACAAGCTTGTGGCCAAAAAGGTGTTTTGTTCTAAAGCTTCCCCAGATATTCTGCTATTCAAAAGTACTAGAAACAATAGAAAGGCATGCTAGCTATGTGACTTCAGCAAGTCGCTTTGCTTCTCTGAGACTTTTTTCTCATTTGTAAAATTGGGGATAAGAATGCCCATCTCACAAGGTTTGGCATCTCACAAGGATGGCATAGCCAACTCAATGGACATGAGTTTGAGCAAGCTCCTGGAGTTGGTGATGGACAGGGAAGCCTCGCGTGCTGCAGTCCATGGGGTCACAAAGAGTCGGACTTGACTGAGCAACTGAACTGACTGAACTGAACACGGCTGGAGTGCAAAATCCTTGACTGATGCCTCAGCAAGTGGAGCTAAGATGATGGTTACCATGTATGTGAAGTCACTCAGTCGTGTCCGATGCTTTGCGACCCCATGGACTGTAGCCTACCAAGCTCCTCAGTCCGTGGAATTTTCCAGGCAAGAGTACTGGAGTGGGTTGCCTGTTCCTTCTCCAGATGGTTACTATGGATGTCCTTAAAAAGCTGCTCTCCACGTCTCAAAACCGATAGACCAGTTTGCCAAACCTTCCTCTAGTAGAGAACAATTTACCAAAGAGTAAGAGGGATTCAAACCAGGATGACAGCTTGAAAAAAATAAAAAAGGACGTTGAGAAGAAGCCCATGTAGAAAGCAGGACATTAGCATGTAATTGGGTTTTTCTGAAGGCCCATATTCTTCATTCCCATTGCCATTTCTCCTGATTAAAAGGTTCCCACAGAAGCTAAAACCATTAATGAAAGTCCATCAAATGGTAGCTGTTGTGGAGAGCTACCCAACTCTGTTAAATTGGTCAGGCTTTTGTGTCGCTCATAGGCTAATGCTTTAACACTTCAAGACCTATAATAAAGTATATGCACCACAAGAAAAATATGTTTTGTGACCAGCAGGCTATAACACAGTGTTCTGCTTATAGGAGCCACGGGTATAATTGTATCCTAAGCTAATGATGAGTCACCACTCGGGTTTTTAGTTAAGAAAGCCTAACAATGACTCTAAACCTCAGTTCGGAAGAGCCCTGAGTCATAGAAAAATGCCTGAATAGAAACTATTTTGTATCACTTGAGGCTGTCAAACAGTAGGACACCACGACAGCCATGACTTATCAAAGTCCCCTGCTGAGTAATTCCCCTTAAAGAGGCGGTGGTAGTGAGCTA
>SJYV01023548.1:125488-159267 GCA_006410875.1 Neotragus pygmaeus | reverse complement strand
AACTAAAATGGACTGGAATGGGTGAATTTAACTCAGATGACCATTATATCTACTACTACGGGCAGGAATCCCTTAGAAGAAATTGAGTAGCCATCATGGTCAACAAAAGAGTCCGAAATGCAGCAGTTGGATGCAATCTCAAAAATGACAGAATGATTTCTGTTCACTTCCAAGGCAAACCACTCAATATCACAGTGATCCAAGCCTACGCCCCAGCCAGTAACGCTGAAGAAGCTGAAGTTGAATGGCTCTATGAAGACCTACAGGAGAAGGCAGTGGCACCCCACTCCAGTACTCTTGCCTCGAAAATCCCACGGATGGAGGAGCCTGGTAGGCTGCAGTCCATGGGGTCGCTGAGGGTCGGACATGACTTAGCGACTTCACTTTCACTTTTCACTTTCATGCATTGGAGAAGGAAATGGCAACCCACTCCTGTGTTCTTGCCTGGAGAATCCCAGGGACAGGGAAGCCTGGTGGGCTGCCATCTATGGGGTTGCACAGAGTTGGACATGACTGAAGCGACTTAGCAGCAGCAGCAGCATGAAGACCTACAAGACCTTTTAGAACTAACACCCAAAAAAGATGTCCTTTTCATTATAGGGGACTGGAATGAAAAAGTAGGAAGTCAGGAAACACCTGGAGTAACAGGCAAATTTGGCCATGGGATGCAGAATGAAGCAGGGCAAAGGCTAATAGAGTTTTGCCAAGAGAACACACTGGTCATAGCACACACCCTCTTCCAACAACACAAGAGAAGACTCTACACATGGACATCACCAGATGGTCAATACCGAAATCAGATTGATTATATTCTTTGCAGCCAAAGCTGGAGAAGCTCTATACAGTCAGCAAAAACAAGACCAGGAGCTGACTGTGGCTCAGATCATGAACTCCTTATTGCCAAATTCAGACTTAAATTGAAGAAAGTAGAGAAAACCACTAGACCATTCAAGTATGACATAGCCATAGGACATGACAAAAGCTAGTTAGAACCAACTAGTCCAGGATAGCAGAAGATTCAATTTCCACTAGACCTTGAATCTCATTATATATGCTCATTCAAATATATTAGCATGCTAAGTGACACACCCACCAGCACCATGCCAGTCTTGAGGCACTACCGTCAAAGATCAAAAAGTTAGCAATGGCCCAATTCCTGGAAATCTCTGCCCTTTCCTCTAAATAGTTGGATTAATCCTCTCACTCCTTAGCCTATGAAATTATCTAGTCAATAAAAACTAACCAAACCATATTTTGGGGCCTCTCTCCTCTGAGATGTCCCATTCTGCTTTCTGCAATGCATGTTTCTTTCTATATAAATCCACTTCTTATCTTACTTTTTGTCTCTCATTGAATGCTTTCTGTGTGGAGACATCAAGAACCTAAGCTTTATTAAGCCCCAAGGCCAGGTATGTGATTTCAGTTAAAAGACTGTGGGTTTCAGTCCCAATCTGGGTTTAGCTTGAGTTCGAATCCCAACCCATGGGTTCAAGTCCCTCTCTGAGTTGCACAGTTTTCACTGCAGCCAGAGCCAGCAGAACAGAGGTCAAGGCACTGGAGCCTTAGGATTACAAACACTGGCTTTGGAGGCCATGCATCCAGAATCAGAATCAGAATTCACTCATGCAGCTGAGTTACCAGCTCAGGTCACCTTTTTTTAGGTTCTGTGTTTCTGTCTCTATTTGAAAAATGGGAATTAAAAAAAAAAACAACATGCAGTTTCTAAGGTCAGGGTGCAAATTGAATTTTATGGAAAGTACTTAACATGTACTCAATAAAAAACAGTTGCTACCATTATTATTATTATTAATATCAAGGGACTATCATTAAATCTAGGGCTCTATGCAAATTAACCAAGAAACATAAAGCTTTTGTTATGTGGAAAGCACTGTGGGACATAGGAACAAACAGGACAGACACAATCTGCTGTTTTATGAAGCTTATGGAGTGTTTGTGTGCACGTGTGTATTGGCCTGGACATTGTTTATAAACAAAACAAGACCAAACTGGTAGCAAACATTTAAAAAATGGGTGGCTTCATACAAAAGTCCAAATTTCTGGCTTCCTTTTGAAAACATCAGAAAATGTGACAGGAAGTGAGATCTCTTTCCACAGGGCAACCTGCTCCTCCAGATTCCTCACAAATCGCAAAACACAGTGCCAGCCTTCGCCTGAGACGGGCCCGCTGGCTTCTCTAATTAAGAGAAAACTCTCTAGGGCTACACATGATGGAGGGCCCCGGGATATTTTGAGAGACAAGGAAGCTGAGGACACAGCCCAGAGGACCAGAACTGAAACGTGGGGAGAGAGAGGAGACCTGGCACCCGCCTTCCGTCAGCGGGTTTATTTGTCTCTCATCTCAGCTTGCTTTGTGTGGCTGGACACAGAAAACCCTGGAGGGGAAATCTGATTCCAGCTTGCTCTTTGCACAGCTAATTATTTGGGGTTCCCAGAGGTTGAAGAGAACAATGACTCTCCCAGCAGTTACAGTTGGACTAGCTTAGTTCCTTTTCTTTGCCGCAGGGGTCAGAATCATGGAAGGGGAGCTATTTGTTTTGGTCTTAAACCAAACCCGCCCAAGACACAGACAGATGTTCTGACCTGAGACCAGGAAAGCTGTTATTTCAACACCTAGCAAAATTCTCCTATTTTGTCTTTTTAGTTGTCCTGCATATCCATAATATGCATTTTCCTTGTTTAAACGGTTTACTTCTCTCCTGTGCAAATAGAAAGCAATGCTCAGAAATAAAAAATACTATATGCCAAGAATTGTATCCCTCCTCCCAAGTGAGATATTTCATGTTTTCCAGGAAGACAGGATAAAGACAAGCAGGGGGAGCTAATTGGGATGGAACAGTGAAACAACGAAAGCTCATTTGTACACAACCTGCTAGTAATTATCTACAACTTCATTCTAATAGGAAATGACAAGTCCCTTAAAAACCAAGAAACAGGAAATGAAAATATATGCTCCATAGTTGTGAACACTATAAGAGAGTGGAACAATCTTCCAGCAACTCCAGAGAGACTGTTCCTACATCTTACCAAAGCTGTTATCATCAATGGTGTCCCCTCATTTTAAACAAAATGAAGCAGATTCAGTTCGCTGCTAAAAGCTGTTTCTACCCTGTCTGCATCTAAAGACATTTTCACTCTTGGCTGTTCCAATAGAGATTCATCTGGATTTCCTGTCAACTATTGCTCAAAAACAAAGTAAGACCTATTTTTCTGATTTAAATTATACTCAGTTTCATTTGCTTATGTAATACCTATTTATTGAGCACCTCCTAAGAGCCAGGCACTGTGTTAGGTGCTGGAGATATAAATGTGATTCAAAACAAAGACAGACCTTACCCTCAAGGAATTCAGGGGAAGGCAGATATTAACAGAAAGACCTCACCAATATAAAACTGGCCCTCTGAAAGGTGTTTCAGAAGAGGTATCTTGTACCAGGAGGACTTATAACAAAGGAATTCAGTTATGGAGAACAGTGTGGAGATTCCTTAAAAAACTGCAAATAGAACTGCCTTATGACCCAGCAATCCCACTGCTGGGCATACACACCAAGGAAACCAGAATTGAAAGAGACACGTGTACCCCAGTGTTCATTGCAGCACTGTTTATAATAGCCAGGACATGGAAACAATCTCGATGTCTATCAGCAGATGAATGGATAAGAAAGCCGTGGTACATATACACAATGGAGTATTACTCAGCCATTAAAAAGAATACACTTGAATCAGTTCTAATGAGATGGATGAAACTGGAGCTGATTATACAGAGTGAAGTAAGCCAGAAAGAAAAACACCAATACAGTATACTGACACATATATATGGAATTTAGGAAGATGGTAATGATGACCCTATATGCAGGACAGCAAAAGAGACACAGATGTATAGAACGGACTTTTGGACTCTGAGGGAGAGGGAGAGGGTGAGATGATTTGGGAGAGTGGCATCAAAACATGTATACTATCATGTAAGAAATGAAGCGCCAGCCTATGTTCGATACAGGATACAGGATGCTTGGGGNGATGGACTGGTTGGATCTCCTTGCAGTCCAAGGGACTCTCAAGAGTCTTCTCTAGCACCACAGTTCAAAATAATCAATTCTTCAGTGCTCAGCTTTCTTCACAGTCCAACTTTCATATCCATACATGACCACTGGGGCCCCAGGTTAGCTGAGGTTATCTGGGTGCCCAGCAGCTGGGACTGGGAGGGGTCTGGGAGCCTGAGAGAGCCATGCCTACGTTGACGTTGTAGGACAGAAAAGCAATGACAAGGCACCGTGGCAGGGCAGGGTGAGGGCAGGAGGAGGAGGAAGACAGCTTCATCTTTAAAGTCAGGCAGATGCTGCTGGATCTCCTTTTGTGAAATACTGGATGGCTCCCAAAGATCACAGTGCTAACTGGTCATCAGCTGTAACATAGACCAGTGATTTAACAACAGTTTCTTCACTACATGGTCGAGTGGAGAGAAAAAAGATTACAAGGTGGAAAAGCATCTTGTCAAATGATATGTATTCTCCATGACTTCCACACATCTCAGTTTCCTTGCCTGTGAAATGGGGCAATGATATCTCAAATGAGTCTGATGAGAGTTAACCAAGAGGTTGCAAAAAAAAACCCAACATTGCCTATACACAGAATGGAAGTGAAAAGCTCAACGCAGTATGCTGTGATGGTGTGGAGCCCACCACAGCCACCTCACCACTTCACGGCACCAGGAGCCCTTCCTGGGGGCAGCCCTCCACTCTCTATGGAGCTAATGCCCCCTTTCCCACTTTCCTGATGCATAAGAGTTTAGAGAAGGAAATTTGAGGAAGGGCAACATCGGTCTCTTAGCAGAGAAGGGTGGGCGCTGGAAAGTGAAGACACCACTTCTAACTCTTAAAACTCCACATCCTGGATTCCCAGGTGCCCTCGGCTATCTTCCCATCCCCCATCCCAGAGGGAGTGTGCAATGACAGTAACACCACAAGTTCCTAAAGAGACAACCTGAGCCAGCACCTCATCTAACAGAAGGTGACGCTGGGACCAGGAAGGAGAGCATCTTGATCATGGTCAGACAGGGATGGTCAGGGCAAAGACCCTCTGACCTTTCAGGCAAAGACCTGACCTCCCATCCATCACCTTCTCCACTGGGCTGGACCTCTGTCCTCTCCCAGCGTGAGACTTGGGTTGAACTGATTGTAATGAGATGTCAAGTGAGTTCTCCCGTTGTCCGGGAAACCATGGCTCAAACCCAGAGCTGAGTGTAAAAGGCACTAAGTCCCTACATCTGAGTACCCAGAACTCCTAGTGGGCCAGTAGAATCCCCAAAGTTGAGGATGCCATCACCCCCACTTTCCCCATGAATTTAAGGGGAGGACCAGCCTAAAGGAAGCTGGTTTGGGATGGGGAGGGGAACGCTTTCTTGCCTTCAAACCAAGAGAGGAAACTCCAAGAGAGTCAGTCTTAAGACTGGGGTCCCCGCAAGGGGGAAAGATGGGAACTTTGTTTCCGGTGGTGCTCTGCCTGTCCTATATGCTGGCTGATTGCCCCCATGTGATTGTCCTGAAGAGGCAGAAATAGAACGGGAGAGGGACAGTGAAGAGCCAGCACTCTCCCTTTTGATAAGGACAAAGGATTCTCTGTGATTACCCACCTCAGTGCACGTGGCTGGGGATGGGGCCCTGTGGCAGGAAGAAAAAGTCTGATGCTCACCACACAGAGGGCGGCAAAGCCAGGCAGTGATTGCCAGGGAAGCAACGGCAACTGCGGAAAGAGGCCTGGTGCCTGCGCAGGTCACCAGGCAAACGTGCGTCTGTCTTGCAGCTCCCCCTTCTCCTGCCTCGCTCTGAAGGAGAGGACAGGTGTCCGAGCCACACCATGTACTCCAGGGCTGCCAGACAAAATATAGCACTCCCAGTTCTGCTGGCATTTCAGATGAACAGCAAATATTATTCAGGATAAGTATGTCCCAAATATTGCATGGGAAATACTTAGACAACAGAACAAGAAAGACTAGAAATCTCTTCAAGAAAATTAGAGATATCAAGGGAACATTTCATGCAAAGATGGGCCCAATAAACTACAGAAATGGTATGGACTTAACAGAAGCAGAAGATATTAAGAAGAGGTGGCAAGAATACCCAGAAGAACNTTAATTTTACTCTACAATACTCTATTGGCTTTGCCATACATCGACATGAATCCACCACAGGTGTACACAAATTCAACTGTATATATTCTTTGACTCATGCAAAGTGCCATATGTACATGATTTTCACTGAAGCATTACTTAAAATAGTATATAAGTGGTACCTAACTAAATGTTCATCATTAATATGAAACTTTATGTTCATTATGAGCTTATCATAGAAAGCTGAGTCATGGTACAGTGGGATCCTAGTTAGGCATAAATAAGAGTTAGGAATACTCTAAGATAGAGTATTTAATGATACAGGCAAGGTATGCAGTAATGGATAAAACGGTCTTCTATAAATTCTTTTTATATGTAAAAAAAGAGGATGAAATATATATTCGTATCTCTTCATTTTTGCAGAAAATATCTCTGGGAAGATATACACAAACACATACATACCCCTAACAACTTTCCTTGCCCATAGGAAGGATAAAGTAGATTGCTTAGCTCAGGGCCAGGAGACTTTTGACTTTGTATCTCTTTCTAACATTTGAATTTTCAATGATGTAAAATCACAATAAAATATTATATGAAATTTTAAGTCAAATGAATACATGAAGTTAGACTACTACTTTTAAAATTGATAATATGTCTTTTTATGTAAATATTAAATGATACTACACTGAAAGAAAAACATAAAGGAATTTGAACGTGTTACATATTCAGTTCTATGATTTTATCTGTATTTACCATGGACTTTGAGGTTATATCTTCTTTCTGTGGTTCCAGCTTCATTGACTGCCACACAGATATACTCCCCATTGTCATATGGTGTAACAGAAGCAATAACCAACAATGTGCCATCTTCTATTATAGAAATACCAAGCTCTTGGCCTGTCAGCTCTCTACCATTCCGCAACCATTTGATGGTTGGTTTGGGGGTACCTAAGAAAGAAATTAAAGCTTTGTGATATTTTACAACAAAATTAGAAATCACTATTCTTGAGGAGAAATAAAATTTCTCATCATTATACTGTGTATCCTTAGGTACTTTCAAGATATGGAATTTTGCAGAGATTATGGTATGTCATCTCTCTATTTCCTGACTGGTTTTAAAAGACCTAAGGTCTCCAGTGTAGAATTTGATCAAAGTTGTTTTTATCAAGACAGTCAGATGATAATAAGCAAAACATTTTCTTGAGTGAGTTCATGGTATCAATGAGGGAAAAAGTTATTTTAGTTAAATAGACTATAAATTGGCAGAGCTTTGGGGTAATAATAAAGGAAGAGCAAAAATAAGATACTCTCAGAGGAACAGACATGAAAATTATGCAAACACAAAGAGGAAAGGAATGATGTACAGAAATGACGCTTCATCTTTCACATTTTAAACAGTCCTGATAGAGAAGAGATGAGGAACATCTGCTACTCACACATCTTGCGGGGATCCCACTCTGTTAAAGAGAGGGCATAGACTGATTCTTGAGTTTTTATACTGAAAATAAAGTTGAGAAAGCAGTGAGCAGAACTGCTTTCCTGGATTTATTTATGACCAACAGAGTGAATGGAAGTTATATGAATAAAAGTGATAAAAAAAAAAACTTAAAATGCATAATGGAGCCAAAAGGACATACTGGAAATAGGCAAAGATTAACTCTATAATATGAATCTATTTATACAGCAAAGAATGTGCCAGGCACTATTCTAAGTACTTTCACATTTTACTTAATTTATATAAAAAATAAAGTACATTAAGTAAAATCAATATATTGTATGAGACATGGCTAACAATCTTAAAGCATAATAAAAATATCAAAGAATGGAGAATGGTCAATATATCAAAGACAAGTACACAAATGGCAGGAATACACAGAATGTATCATTAAGATTAAACTCAAATTGAGTTGAAGTATTATAAAACTGACTTTGACTATTAATGACTGAATTATAAAAATGACTATATTTATGGGAAAAAATGAAACAAAAATAGTGGCATATTTCACTGTAAGATGCTGACAGATGAAGAGAATATAAAACTGATGGACTACAATTGCACACGTTGCCAAGGATAAAAGTGGGTTATAATAATTTCCTTATATCCTACTTATTCCCTTATGGACTTCTCAAACATCTCAACTAATATTTGTTAAGCTAATAAATGAAAAAGCAAATTAAGAAATGCTAGGCTGGCAGAAGCACAGGCTGGAATCAAGATTGCCAGGAGAAATATCAATAACCTCAGGTATGCAGATGACACCACNCCAAATAGGAAAAGGAGTACATCAAGGCTGTATATTGTCACCCTGCTTATTTAACTTATTTGCAGAGTACATCATGAGAAACACTGGACTGGATGAAGCATAAGCTGGAATCAAGATTGCTGGGAGAAATATCAATAACCTCAGATATGCAGATGACCCCACCCTTATGGCAGAAAGTGAAGAAGAACTGAAGAGCCTCTTGATGAAAGTGAAAGAGGAGAGTGAAAAAGTTGGCTTAAAGCTCAACATTCAGAAAACTAAGATCATGACATGTGGGAAATACATGGTAAATAGATGGGGAAACAGTGGAAACAGTGGCTGACTTTATTTTTTGGGGCTCCAAACTCATTGCAGATGGTGATTGCAGCCATGAAATTAAAAGACACTTACTCCCAGGACAGAAAGTTATGACCAACATAGACAGCATATTAAAAAGCAGAGACATTACTTTGTGAACGAAGGTCCGTCTAGTCAGGGTATGGTTTTTCCAGTAGTCACATATGGATGTGAGAGTTGGACTATAAAGAAAGCTGAGCACAGAAGAATTGATGCTTTTGAACTGTGGTGTTGGAGAAGACTCTTTGAGTTCCTTGGACTTCAAGGAGATCCAACCAGTCCATCCTAAAGGAATTCAGTCCTGGGTGTTCACTCAGTTTAGTTCAGTCGCTCAGTCGTGTCTGACTCTTTGCAACCCCATGAACCGTAGCACACCAGGCCTCCCTGTCCACCACCAACTCCTGGAGTTCACTCAAACCCATGTCCAGCAAGTCGGTGATACCATCCAACCTATCTTATCCTCTGTCGTCCCCTTTTCCTCCTGCCCTCAATCTTTTCCAGCATCAGGGTCTTTTCAAATGAGTCAGCTCTTCGCATCAGGTGGTCAAAGTACTGGAGTTTCAGCTTCAACATCAGTCCTTCCAATGAACACTGAGGACTGATCTCCTTTAGGGTGGAGTGCTTGGATCTCCTTGCAGTACAACGGACTCTCAAGGGTCTTCTCCAACATCACAGTTCAAAAGCATCAATTCTTCAGCACTCAGCTTTCTTTATAGTCCAACTGTCACATCCATACATGACCACTGGAAAAACTATAGCCTTGACTAGAGGGACCTTTGTTGACAAAGTAATGTCTCTGTTTTTTAATATGCTGTCTAAGTTGGTCATAACTTTTTCTCCAAGGAGTAAGTGTCTTTTAATTTCATGGCTGTAATCACCATCTGCAGTGATTTTGGTGTCCAGAAAAAGAAAGTCAGCCATTGTTTCCACTGTTTCCCTATCTATTTGCCATGAAGTGATGGGACCGGATGTCATGATGATAGTTTTCTGAATGTTGAGCTTCAAGCCAACTTTTTCACTCTCCTCTTTCATTTTCATCAAGAGGCTCTTTAGTTATTCTTCACTTTCTGCCATAAGTTCATTGGAAGGACTTATGTTGAAGCTGAAACTCCAATACTTTGGCCACCTGATGCGAAGAGATGACTTATTTGAAAAAACTCTGCTGTTGGCAAAGATTGAAGACAGAAGGAAAAGGGGATGACAGAGGATAAGATGGTTGGATGGCATCACCAACTCAGGGAGGTGAGTTTGAGTAAACTCTGGGAGTTGGTGATGGACAGGGAGGCCTGGTGTGCTATGGTTCATGGGGTTGCAAAGAGTAAGACACGACTGAATGACTGAACTGAAGTGGATACTTAGACTTAAAAATATATTTACATATTTTCATTCAACATTCAAGATGAATATTCATCTGAAATTCAAATTGAAGTCTGCATTTTCATTTATTAAATCTGGTGACACAACCCTTTCTATCCCCCACATACTTGCACAGGTACACACACACACACACACACACACACACACACACACACACCCCTGGCTCTTATAGCCACAGGAGGGAAGCTTTGATCTGAGTTGGAGACTAGGTTTTAAAATGAGCAGGACTGAGACTGAAGGACCAGGATGAAACTGTTGTAATAAATGAAAGTGTTTGGCAAGTGATACAACTGGGTCAAGATGCCATTAAGGAAGCAGTTGCCCAGTGAGAATGTTGGGCTCTGAGTGAGCTCAGCCGGGGGGCCTTTATTAGAAAGAGCTGCTTCCCTAGTTACACCCCAGAGTGGTGACTGGCTCCCCTTTCCCGGGGTTGATGCTGCTCCTCTCCGTACTCATGGCTTCCCTCTGCAGTGCTCTCTCCTCTTCGGATCTGGGGTCTCTCTGTTGTCCTGCCACTCCTAGTTCCCAGAATTGATGTCCCCCTGAAAGACTGGGTTCTCTAATGGTGGAGCTGGAGGGAGCAGGAAGGCTCACCCTAGGCCGACCAAGGAAAAGGCAAAGTTGCTGGTGGCAGAACATTCTTCCCTGGGAACAGCCATAGGCTTGGTGGTTTAAACTGAGGATGGTGGCAGGAGAAGTAACAGGTAGCGTCTTGGGGCCCTGATTCAGCCTGGGAGCCACAGTGGGGTTCCAGCTGCATGGGAACACCCAGTGACCAGGACTGGATCGGATCCTCAAGTTCCCATGCTCCCCCTGCACAGCTGACATGACCCACACTTACCTTAGAACAGGGGCTGATGCTGCAGAAGAGGGGCTGGAGGCTGCTAAAGGCACAGGTGCTTGTCTTGACCATCATACTCATAATAATCCTTACTCAAGGTTTAGATAGGAAAAATATGAAACTCACATGTGTCTCCTGATCCTAGGCCAGAGAATTCAGCTGAGCCTCTTTCTTTTCTCCTCACTCTCCCCTTTGCCTGTTGGTGTCAACCTCTATTTATCGGCCCCTTCAGCCGGCCCTGCACTCTCTCCACACCCCCACCGACACCACCCCACAGCATCCTGGTCCCATTATCATCTATGTCCTCCTTGTTCTGCTGGGCCGGGTCTGTCTTCTGGCCGCCGAGCCTCTGCTCACCGGATCCTGACGAACTGCCCTCTCTACTGGAGCTCCTGTTGCTGCCCCTCCCCATTTCTTCTCACCTTTTTGCCCCAACACATAGGTGCACATTCGTATCTCTGCTTGGCCCCTGGACTTGGAACCGCGTCTCAGCCATTCCTTTTGCTGTGCCCTTGGTCACATCAGTGGGACACAAGATGCTGGTGGAACTGACATAGAAGGCCAGCCCCTGGGAGGGCAGTAGCTCAGAGATGGACAGGGAGGTGCTGAGGGGACTGCCGGCTGGCTCCTCCTGGGCTGGAGTGGGTGTGAGCCCAGGGACCAGGGCTGGCAAGGATCTCAGCAGGAAGAGGGGTTCCCACAGAGAGAGGAGAAGGTGTCCAGGAGGGGCTGTGGGTGGCAGTGCATCGCCAGGAGGAATGCAGCACAGAGAGGAAGAACCGGGTATATATGGAGGATGGAGGGAGCCAGAGAAAGAGGAATAAGCAGAGGGAGGAGAGGGTGAAAACCCAGCTAGAAAGCTTCATTTTCAGAAAGCAGCGGTAATTTAGTCTGGGGCATTTTGAAGGGAGAACATTCTGGAAATGACTCCAGACTGGGCTTGAATGCATGCAGCGCTGCTATCAAGCCTGCATGCCTGACTGACTTCCACATCCGGAACCATCTCAGGGGGCAAGCCCTGTTCGCCTAGCTCTCCACGCCCCAAACCCATCCAGACGGCAGCATATGGACTTCCTGGTGTTCCCTGCCTGATGTTCCGGATGAGGAAGCGCAGAGAATCTGCTCAGTTCAGCTCTTCCTCATTACTTGTTTTCCCTGGGCCAGTTCTGGGGCTTGAGGCAGATCACCTGCAGGGCCTTCCCTTCCCCTAGTGTGGATTTTGGGCCGGACCAGCAACACAGTCTGGCAGCCTCGGTGGGCGGAGCAATGGAGGGGCGGGGAAGACAGATGCCAGATCATGAAGGAGTGATTCTGTGTGTCTGTCTGGTGGGGGGCGGGGCACTTGTGAGTGCCGGGGGTGGTGGATTGGCATGATTAATGTGGTGATGCTAATTATCCACCTGCCCACTGCATCCTTTTCCTGAAGCCCGACAAAGTGCACCATTCCAAGGAATTACTGAGTTGTTCCTGCTCTGGGACTGTTTCTCCTCCCAGTCATGAAGTGTCTACAAAAGTGTGTCCATCTCCTCTATTCCCAGCAGTTCAGCTGCCTCCCAGTGCTGAGGACTGAATCCTACTGGGATTCCTTCTAGACTCTTGTGTGGACGTCTATTTTTGGATCAGGAGTCTGTATTGACGGTATGCTTATGAATGATTATATATATATATATCTCACAGGCTTCTTTGGTGGCTCAGATGGTAAAGAATCTGCCTGCCAATGCAGGAGATGCAGGAGACAGGTTCAGTCCCTGGGTCGGGAAGATCTCTTGGAGAAGGCAATGGCAACCCAACCGGTATTCTTGCCTGGACAGAGGACCCTGGTGGGCTACAGTACATGGGGTCACAAAGGGTTGGACATGACTGTGTGACTAAGACTTCATATATATACTTATATAATGATGATGATGATGATGGTGGTGATGGAAGTGATGATGAGATCCCATTTGATGAGAACTACTGGGTACTAAGGCTTCCCTGGTGGCTCAGATGGTAAAGCCTCTGTCTGCAATGCAGGAGACCCAGGTTCAATCCCTGGGTTGGGAAGATCCCCTGGAGAAGGAAATGGCAGCCCACTCCAGTACTCTTGCCTGGAAAATCCCATAGACAAAAAGCCTAGCCTGCCAGGCTCCTCTATCCATGGGATTTCCCAGGCAAGTGTACTGGAGTAGATTACCATTTCCTTCTCTAAGACATCTTCCCAACCCAGGGTTTGAACCCAAGTCTCCAGTGTTTCCTGTGTTGGCAGGTAGTTTTTTTTTTTTTAATAACTTAGCTACCTGGGATGCCTATGAGGGGAGGCAGCTAAATAAAATATCTAAATCTTGAACATCCTGGATGGGGCAGAGCATCAGAGACAAACACAAGACTCCCTGGTCCTTATGAGGTTGTAGAACTGTTGTATTTCTTGCTAACTAAGGTTGTAACATTTCCTCTTGTTTAAATCGGTTGAGGTGTATGACTGTGTTTTGTTGGTAGTGAATTGATCTATAAGTAGCTGCTCGATCTCTTTCAAAGGGTCATCACCCAAGTTCTGGGGAATCCTCAGTGCTCTCTCAGGGCTTGACTTCAGAGGAAGTGGATGGGGAAGGACTGAGCCACCCACCTGGGATCCCACTATAGAGTGTTCACACATGAAAACCCCCACTGTCATGTCAGACTTTAAAGACTTCTGCTGCTCAAACAAAGACACAGCTTGAAAACCAGTGTAGTGGTTCATCCTGGCTTCTCTTGGGAGGCTGAAAAAAAAAAAAAATCTGTGATTTCCTGAAAACAGATGTCTGTGCCTTCTTGAAAGAGAAATGGCAGACAGGTTTTCTCATGGGAAGATGCACAGAAGGACTGTTTGCACTCCTAGACTGCAGGGAACTACCCCAGAGGAAATACTCTCCATCTTTCACCAGGATTTGACTCATTACCATCTTCCCAAGGCCACTCTCAGTTTTTCCTTCTTACTTATGTCCATTCCCACATCTTAAGCAGGCAGCCCAAGCAAGTCTCTAGGAGTGTGCAAGAGGTATGTGCAGACCCAACTTCTCACCTGGTATTCAGCGATGATGTTTGAGGTTCTCTGGGGCCCTGTCTTAAAAACCCCATGCATCCACGTCTCTACAAATGGCCCAGTTTTGTTCTCTTTTGTAGCTGATTAATATTCCATTATATATTACCACCCTAGATAGCATATTCAAAAGCAGAGACATTACTTTGCTGACTAAGGTCCGTCTAGTCAAGGCTATGGTTTTTCCTGTGGTCATGTATGGATGTGAGAGTTGGACTGTGAAGAAGGCTGAGCACCAAAGAATTGATGCTTTTGAACTGTGGTGTTGGAGAAGACTCTTAAGAGTCCCTTGGACTGCAAGGAGATCCAACCAGTCCATTCTGAAGGAGATCAACCCTGGGACTTCTTTGGAAGGAATGATGCTAAAGCTGAAGCTCCAGTACTTTGGCCACCTCATGAGAAGAGCTGACTCATTGGAAAAGACTTTGATGCTGGGAGGGATTGGGGGCAGGAGGAGAAGGGGATGACAGAGGATGAGATGGCTAGATGGCATCACTGACTCGATGGACGCGAGTCCGAGTGACCTCCGGGAGTTGGTGATGGACCGGGAGGCCTGGTATGCTGTGATTCATGGGGTCACAAAGAGTTGGACACGACTGAGCAACTAAACTGACTGACTGATTGATATATATGTACCACATCTTCTTTATCCATTCCTCTGTCAATGGACATTTAGGTTGCTTCCATGTCTTAGCTATTGTAAACAGTGCTGCAATGAACACTGGGGTGCACTTCCATGTGTAAAACAGATAGCTAGTGGCAACCTGCTGTATAACACAGAGAGCTCAACTCAATGCTCTGTGATGACCTAGAAGGGTGGGTTGGGGAGGTGGAAGGGAGGTCCAAGAGAGAGGAGATATATGTATACATATACCTGACTCACCTCATTGTACAGCAGAAACTGGCACAGCATTGTAAAGCAGCTATACCCTAATTAAAAATGAGAAAATCCCTGTGCCTTGTAGCACTTGGTGGGTGAGATGACTGGGCAGCTGGGGAGAATATAGTCAGGTTGCTTCCCCATGGGGAAACCTGTGGTCTATTAGGTATGTATCAGGCATTCTCCTACAGCCAAGGTGGCTTCCCAGAGTCTCCTGCTTTATGCGGGAGAGAAAAGGAACTGGAATGTTCTCTGGGGCCTTTTAGTACAACTTTCCAAAACTTGAATGAGAAAACAGAGGATCAAAGAGGACACATTTTTCCAACCACTAGTATAGTCACCCTACACCCTTGCTGGGCAAAACTCACTCTTTCAGACTCAAACCCCCACTGTTGGCGTCCTCATCTCTTCTCTGCTCTTTCCACATCTGTGGAATGGGTGCTTTGATGCTTCTTTAGAAGACTTGCTGTGAAGATGAATCAAGATACACGCCCAGTTCAAAATCCCATGCTTTGCTGGGTTGGGAAGATCCCTGGAAGAGGGCATGGCAACCCACTCCAGTATTTTCGCCTGGAGAATCCCATGGACAGAGAAATCTGGTAGGTTACAGTTCACCAGGTCGCACAGAGTCAGACACAACTGAAGTGATTTAACACAGAGATATATGCTGCATATTTGACAATTGCAGAGAGTAAATCTAAAAAATTCTCATCATAAAAAAAAAAGTTTGGGACTGTGTGATGATGGATAGCAACTAAGCTTATTGTGGTAATCATTTCATAATATATTCATATTTCATTATGTTGCATACCTAAAACTAATACAGTGTTATCTGTCAATTAAATCACTTTAAATAAATAATAAAAAGAATTTCCTTTTTAAAGAAAGAAAGCTTGGGGCAGGGAAGTTCTGTCTTCAACTTGTCCTGTCCTTCATCTAGACCACTGAGCAACAACTGTGTCATTATTAAGTGACTGCTATGTACCCAGGGAGTACTATGGGAACTGTCTAGCAACAGATAAAAAGAAGCAAAGACTTGCATGAGAGGAAGACGGGTGTATACTATCATATCCAGGGTCTGGGGGCATGTGCTGGAGTAGACACAGGTCAATTGCAATAGAGGCAGGCAGAAAGAAGCCTGACATCTGCCCTCTATATTTTTCTCTTGGGAAGAACAGGGTGAGGGAATTCAACCTCACTGCTAAGCCTAGCATTCACTGACAAGTTTGTGTCTAGTTATTGGCCAAGCAAGCAAACTTCTCTGGAACATCTTTACCAAAGGAGGAAACTTAGAAACACTTTTCCAGGAAGGATGAAGCCTAGATAACCAACCTGCAGGCAAATAGGCTCTGATACCCTCCTGAGTTGCCTACAGGATATAGGGCTCTAGTCACCAGATGGGGGCTCAGACCTGGACCTCAGAGCCAGGTTTAGATGAGGCACAAAGTACTTGGAGTCATAAGAATCTGCAGAGACAAGGCAGTGTATCAGAACAGAAACTGGGTACAAGGATTGATGCAGGCACTGATGGTTAGGTCTAGGGCATGGTGGGGATGCTGTCGGGTACCAGGAAGGACTTGTCTTTCAGCGCTGGGACCTGGCTTCCTCCCAGTAGTGAGAGTGAATGGGTGTTCTATGTAAAGTGGCAAAAAGGTGAAAGTCTTAGTCACTCAGTCGTGTCTGACTCTTTGCGACCCCGTGGATTATAGCCTGCTAGGCTCCTCTGTCCATAGAATTTCCCAGGTAAGAATTCTGGAGTGGGTTGCCATTCCTCCTCCAGGGGATCTTCCCATCCCAGGGATCCAATCTGCATCTCCTGCATCTTCTGTATTGGCAGGTGGATTCTTTACTGCCGTACAACCTGGGAATCCCAAGGCAGGAGGAGGGAGAGATAAATTAAGAGTTTGGGATTAACAGATACATACTACTTAGTTACCATAAAATTGTTTTCTATATCTGTGCATCTGTTTGCCTTGTGATGTTAAGTCTCCTAACCACTAACTTGTGTATGCTTTGTTCCTTTTATTTCCCGACCTCCCATAAATTTTCTTAACTTTCAAAAGTCTATTCAGGCATCACTTCCAGTGGTGAGCCTTCTTCGTCTCTCTCAGCAGAGAGTGACACCCCTGAAAAGTTTTAGTCACTCAGCAGCCCATGGACATGACATAAACTGTGTCCTCTCTGTCTCATGCTCAAGCTGAGGCATGTCTGACTCTGTGTGACCCCATGGCTGTTGCCTGCCTCTGTCCCTGGAATTCTCTAGGCCAAGCTCTCCACTATCAGAGAAACACACAGCATGGATTTCACTCTTTTGTCCTTTGTCTGTTTCTCTACCAGGCCATGCTATTTATCTCTGCACCCAGGGCCTCACAGTGCCTAGAACTTGGAGGTGCTTAGCCAAAAGCAGATGAGTGAATACACGAGTTCCCCGGGCATGGTTCCATTCTGACGGCTCTGCTTGTCCTTGGAGGGTAAATAAAGAGGAGGATTCCCAGGCCTTTCCCTCAAGGAGAGTCCTAGGTATCAGACATGCCCTCCTTCCCCTGTGTTCCATGTCCCACTACCCTTGGGGAGAAGGCATGGTGAACCTCACGCTGACTCCTCAGCCAGCTCACTCAGAGCACATGCCTCCATCCAGGTTCTGCTTGGGGAAAAGAATGGCTTCTGGTCCCCACCACTGCAGCAGAGGAGTGGGGAGGCAGGTTATACAACTCCACAAAGAAAAAAGGTCGGCTTGCTGCTTCCAGATAAGAATTAATAGGTGCAACCCATAATCCTGTCTTGAAAGAGATGAAGGGGGAAAGAAGCAAGGGAGACTCTAATGGTCATTCCCCCATCTTGCCGCCTGAGTGCCTCTTCAGTGTTTGAAGTTCAATGCATAGAGAATGAGCAGGACTGGAGTCTCAGGAGTCAGTGCTCTGGGGGGCTCCAGGTCTAGACTGGCTTACCTGCATATGGATGACCTCCCAGAAAGCACCAACTCACCCTTGCCAGCCAGTATAGGTCCAGCAGATGTTCTCAGCCTTTCTCTCATCTCACTTACTGGGCAGGCTGCCACTCGGAGTATTTTGCATGTTCTGGTACCTCTAACCAGAGGAAACAGAAAGCATTTCAGATCTGGAGGAAAAATACTAGAATGCTGAAGTGCAATCTCCATTTTCAAAGAGGAAGAACCAGAGGCCAAGAGAGGGGATGTGCTTGTCCTCTGGGGGTCACACAAGGAAGGATTGTTGGGTGGTGGGAGTGGGGTGAGGGAGGTGGGCCAGGCATACAACTGAAACACTCTCCTCCCCATTTCCACAGCCTGAAAGGGACCCCTTCCTGCTCACTACATCCCTGCCAGTGGGTTTGCCCCTCTCTGGGAATGTAGCCAAGACTCTCATCCAGCTCAGTGAAGAGTACCTGAGGCAAGTGGGCTGTGCTTCTCACTTAATTAGAGGCTGATTCTGTGGCCCTCTTCCATGAAGGCCTTCCGTCTCCCTCCAGCCCAGCAATCAGCCCTCTCGTGCCCAGCATAGGGCTGGCCACGGGGGAAGTGCTCAGTAGGTGAGCATAGATTATGTAGTTTCTGTTGATAATGATAGCTATTGTCATCATTTTTTGGTTATTTACTATAAGCCTTTCCTTTGCATGGGCTTCCCTGGTAGCTCAGACCGTAAAGAATCTGCCTGCAATGCAGGAGATCCGAGTTTAATCCTGGGTCGGGAAGATCCCCTGGAGAAGGGAATGGCTACCCACTGCAGTATTCTGACCTGGAGAATTCCATGGACAGAGGAGCCTGGCAAGCTACAGTCCATGGGTTCGCAGAATTAGCCAGGACTGAGAGATTTTCACTTCACTTTCCTCTGCATACATCATCTCATTTATTCTTCCCAGCAAATCATAACAGACTCCCCCTCATATATCACAGGGATTACAAAAGTACTTACTTCAGCCAACGTGAAGACCAGAGGAGTTAGTTCATGCTGAGGGCTTACACAGTGCCTGACACCTCTCAGATGCTGAGTAAATACCTCTCATCTATTCATCCATTCAACAAAGGCTTAATGTGTACTACCATATGCAAGACACTATCCTAATCTTTGGGGATACATTAGTAAACACCACAAACTAAAACTGATACCCTCATTGAGATTAATTCAAACAGAGAGAGACAGACAATGAACAAATAATTAAGTTTAAACACATTAAATGGCAATAACGGCCATGGACAGAGACAAAGTCAAGAAAACAGAGAGGAGTCCCAGGGCCTGGGGTTTAGGGAGGGTCTGCCTGAGAAGGTAACACAGATCGGGACTATATTTTCCATATGTCTACCTGGGGAAAAGTATTTCCAGGGAAAAGGTACAACAAATGCAAAAGCCTTGAGCCTGGGATTGTTGTTGTTCGGTCACCCAGTCGAGTACAACTCTTTGCAATCCCATGGACTGCAGCACACCAGGCTTACCTGTCTTTCACCATCTGCTGGAGTTTGTTCAGACTCATGTCCATTGAGTCAATGATGCCATCCAACCGTCTCATCCTGTCACCCTTCTCCTTCTTCCTTCAATCTTGCCCAGCATTAGGGTCTTTTCCACTGAGACGGCTCTTTGTGTCAGGTGGCCAAAGTATTGGAGCTTCAGCATCAGTCCTTCCAATGAATATTGAGAGTTGACTTTCTTTAGGATTGACTGGTTTGATCTCCTTGCTGTCCAAGGGACTCTCAAGAGTCTTTTCTAGAACCATAGTTCGAAAGCATCAAGAGTGCCTGGTAATTTCCAGGAGCAGCAGGGAAGTTGGTAGATCGCCTCCTCCAGGGGCTCTTCCTGACCCAGGGACTGAACTTGAGTCTCTTATGTCTTCTGCATTGGCAGATAGATTCTTTACCACTAGCACCATCTGGGAAGACCATTGAGCTGGGAGAAAATCCCAATTAGTCCATGTGCCTGACTTTGCCCTGAAACACCATAATCTTAAGACACACTTATTCCATGAATGTCATGGGATGGAGGGAATGCCTTTCTGATGCCTGGAGTCTCTTGCCTTCTGAAGTCACCAGAGATGCCCCTCTGGTGGACCCAGCATGGATAGGTCCACCCTCATACAACTGATGGTTTCCTCTTCCAGGAGTCTGAACACTGTAAAGGAATGTCCAGTGGAGTCACCTCCTCAAAGGCCAAGCTCATGTTCCATGGGATTCTTGGTATGAAATGAAAGGGAGAGATTCACTCACATCCATTTTTCCTAAGAACCTCTGTACCAGCCTGCTGCTGAGGCCTGTTAGTACCCCATCACTGCTGCAACCCTTGAGCCTGGACCACACCAAAGTTCAGATCTCACCAACACGCACTGCATGAGATGTTGCTATTACTCTTTACTGCCTTGGCTTAAGGGGATTAGTTTAGGCAGCTGAGGGCAGGTGCTGTGAGGATGGAAGTGGAGAAGTTCCAGAACAAGGCTAATGGGGAGAAACTTGACTAAATTCAAGGCTTAGGGCTTGCAGGAAACAGGAGCAGCCTGGCCCAGTGCTGGGGAGTCTTTGGAGGAAGGACGTGTCCTAGGCTCCAGGGAAGGAATATCACAGAAGCTGCCAATGATCACACTTGCACAAACAAATTGTCAGGTCTGACTCTGTGTGTGTGTGTGTGTCTGTGTGTGGAGAGTGGGTGCATGGGTGGGAATGTGTGTGAGTATATGACTATGTGTGCATGAATGTGAATATGGGTGTGAATGAGTGAGTATGCACGTGTTTGGAGAACATGGATGGGAAGAGAGGCCAGTCTCCCTACCAGCACTTTACCAGTGGATGTAGACAATGCTCTTCAGGGATGGGTGGGAGGGATATCTGTTATCTCTTCAATCATTTTAAAGGCTTGCAGGGGCTTCTCTGGTGGCTCAGTGGTAAAGAACCCACCTGCCAAAGCAGGAGACATAAGAGAAGTAAGGGTTTGATCCCTGGGTTGGGAAGATCCCCTGGAGAAGGAAATGGCAACCTACTCCAGTATTCTTGCCTGGGGGAGTCCATGGACAGAGAAGCCTGGTGGACTACTGTCCATGGGAACACAAAGAGTTGGATACAACTTAGTTACTGAACAACAACAACAAAATGCTTGCAGCCTCACCTCCCTTCCTCAGCCACTTCACTCCACACCCTGGCAGAGGACTCCTCGGGCCCCAACAATGAAATAAAGACACCACAGAAGGTAAAAGCCTGTGCAGGGAGATCAAAGCTGCCCTCCTAGCCCAGACTGCCCCTCCCTCCACCTCACCTCCTGCCAGCCCCTCCCTCCAGGGTCCCTGTCTTTATTCTGATCACTCGTCTTTTCTTCAAAGGCCTCCTTTCTGGAAGAGGGATTGCACACACTGTCTCAAACATGCTATATTTTTTTGTTAACAGCAGAACTGCACCAAAAGAGATCAAAAGAGGGGCAAGAAGAAAAGTGAAAAGAAGCCACCTCCCAAATGAATATTGGAGCCCTCAGAAGAGGAGAGGGCATGGAGCTCCTGTTCAGACCTCCCCTGGTATCCCTGGACACTGGCTGGATGAACCAGTGAGATTCTTTCTCCATCAGGAAGCCCAATCCTGTCCCCCTGTTATTTCACTGATGTTTTCTCATCTTCTCTGTCATCTAATTGTCAGTTTTTTGTAAGTCTGTTTTGGGATTGCAGAGGGTGATTAAGAAAGGAAAAGGCATCACACCCAACCAGACTGTCAGACCTGGGTCCCCAGCCTTCAAACCCTGCTGTCTTCACACTCTGATCCAGTAGAAATTGCATTTTGTTGTTCAAACTAACCTGTCAGATCTGGTTATACTGCTGGGCATGCACTGTTTTCTTCCATCTTTCCTCTGAATTCCCTTAAGTCCCAGAGGCTGAAAGTGGTGTATTTGGGATGCAGAGTAAAGGCACCAGAAGGGGTGATTTCCAGTTCTTATGGGATGCAGAGCCTGAGCGACTAGGGTTCGTGGGATGCGTGGCTGAAGGAGGACAGGTGACATGGGCTCTGGAGTGGGTCTCTGGAGCCATAAGAGGGGGCAGGCTGGAAAGCATTTGACTTGCTAGTCAGCCCACTGGTCAAGTATGTTTAAGTGAGTCTTATGGTTCCTGTAGCATCTGGATCGCACCAGATCCCCAGAACTGTTGGCTAAGGGAAATGATCAGTGAGGGCAGTAGGAGCAAGCCATCAGTCTCCTCTCTTTGGTTGAGCACCTACTGCCTTTAAGGCAGTGTGGAGCTATAGAGACAAGTAGGACAGGTCTGTGCTCTCAGAGCACCATGTTGAAGCCAGGCAGGTGTAATTGACAGCAGGAAATATGACAAAAAGGGGTTATGGATTCAGTAGAAGGATGGATCCTGGAGTGTGAAGAGGGAGAGCCCAGGGAGATGGTGTGACCATATTTGATGTTGAGGCTTGTGGAATTTGAAGGTGTGTGGGAAGGAGGGGAGATTTTTGAGGCCAGAGAAGGAACAGGATGAGGAAGAGACAAGGGATAGAAGAAGCAGTGAATAGAGAGCTCTGTTCAGAGTGAGGTCCATGAAGAGGAGCCATGGAACCACAAGGCTGATTACTAGCACAGATGACACAGATGAATGTTACACAGATGAATGCCCATCTGGGCATAGGGAATCTATGGGCATTTAGTACTCTGAATCAAGGATACTTAATTTGTATTCAATATATACATTGTATGCATTCAATACATTGTATGTATTCAGTACATCAACTGTTTGTATTCAATACCTTTGTATTGAAGACTTCCTTGGTGGCTCAGATGGCAAAGCGTCTGCCTACAATGTGGGAGACCCGGGTTCAATACCTGGGTTGGGAAGATCTTCTGGAGAATGAAATGGCAACCCACTCCAGTACTGGAAAATCCCATCGATGGAGGAGCCTGTTAGGCTAGAGTCTATGTGGTTGCAAAGAGTAAGACATGACTGAGCGACTTCACTTTCCTTCAATTCTAGGGTGTTCAAAACATAGGAGATGGTAGGAGGGAGATACTGAATCCCATGTGAACCCAGTCTCCCCATAACCCTTGTCCTCTCTCTAATGGGAACCTCTTTCACATTTCTTAGATGCCTTAGAGAAATTCTGTGCATCTACAAGAACTTATAGACATCTGACCTTTTTTCATTTTTTGTAAATAAGTAGATGGAGCGGGTGGGTTGCTGTGCCTTCCTCGAGGAGATCTTCTCAACTCAGGGATCAAAACCAGGTCTCCCACATTGCAGGCAGATTCTTTACCATCTGAGCTATCAGGGAAGCCCAAGAACACTGGAGTGGGTAGCCTATCTCTTCTCCAGTGAATCTTCCTGACCCAGGAATCGAACTGTGGTCTCCTGTGTTTCAGGCAGATCCTTTACCAACTGAGCTATCAGGGAAGCCCTGAGAGTACACTAATCATCTTGCTCTGTACCTTGGCTTTTAAATTTTTTAAAATTAATTTTTATTGAAGTAGTGTTGCTTTATAATGTTGTATTAGTTTCTACTGGACTGAAAGACGAATCAGCCATACATGAACATATATCCTCTCCCTTTTGGACTTCCTTCCCATTTGGGTCACCACAGTGCATTAAGTAGAGTTCTCTGTGCTATACAGTAGGTTCTCATTAGTTTTCTATTTTATACATAGTAGTATATATATGTGCTGACTTTGCTGGTGGCTCAGACAGTAGAAGCATCTGCCTACAATGCAGGAGACCCAGGTTCAATCCCTGGCTCAGGAAGATCTCCTGGAGAAGGAAATGGCAACCCACTCCAGTATTCTTGCCTGGAAAATCCCATGGACAGAGGAGCCTCATAGGCTACAGTCCACGGGGTTGCAAAGACTCGGACACAACTGAGCGACTTCACTTTACTTCACTTCACTTCAGTGTATATATGCTAGTCCCTGGCTCTCAATTACTCCTACCCTTGCTTCTCCCCCTGGCACCCATATTTTGTTCTCAATGTCTGAGTCTCTACTTCTGCTTTGCAAGTAGGATCATCTATACTATTTTTCTAGATTCCACATATATACTTAAATATACAGCATTTATTTTTCTTTTTCTGAGTTACTTCGCTTTGTATGACACACTCTAAATCCATCCATATCTCTAAAAATGACCCAATTTCGTTCCTTTTTATGGCTGAGTAATATTCCATTGTGTGTGTGTGTGTATATATATATGTATATATATACACCACATCTTTGTTCATTTTTTGTTGGTGGACAGCATCTTTGAGTTTATTTTTCATATTATTATCTAGAAAGCTGCCTTACTCTTTTTAATGGCTGCATATCTTCCACTGTAAACATATGCTATTATTTAATTAACAAGTGCCCCTTTGATTAACATTTAGACTTCTTTCCGTATTGCAAAAGATGCTGTGATGAATACCGTCTACATACATGTTGGTGTATGTAAGTGTATCATTAGTTACACTTAGTAAGTGTATCATTGGTTCAAAGGGTATATATATTTTGACTTCAACAGATATATAAAATAGCCCTTCAAAATGTTGTACCAAATTATACAATGACTCACAATGAGTGGAAATAGCTGGTTTCTTATAGTCTTGGCAAATAGTATTGCTTAATGTTCTATTTATTGGCAGTATGATGTGTAAAACAAGATATATTATTGAAATTTATTCCATCATATTGACATGGAGGCTGACATCTTTTTTAAATGTCTAGAAGCCATTTGTACTTTTTTTCTGTGAATTGATTGCTCATGCTCATGACCTTTGCTCATTTTTAAATGGACTTTTTGGTCTTTTCATTACAGCCTTGTAAGAATTCTTTAGATATTTGTTAGGATAGATATTGAAAATATTTTGTAGTTTTCTTTCATTTTTATGGCACTTTTATTGTTGAGAAAAAATAGAAATTTCTGTAGCAAACTTTATCTTGATAAACTGTAAAGGTAAAGGCATCTCAAAAATAGACTCTCAAAGTTAAAATTATTAAAACAAAAAAAACTTTTGGGTTTTCTTCTAGTACATTAGTGTTTCCACGTTATATATTTAAGGACTCAATTAATCTATACAGTAGAAGGTACACATTCTAATTTCAAATTTCTCTTGATAGCTATCCTATCAGCACAATTTATTGAATATCATGCTTTTCCCACTGATACATAAAACCATATTTATCACCCACTAAATTTTATGTAGTAAATTTTTATATACTACATTTTCTATAGTATTTGGTTGTATTTCTGGATAATCCACTCCATTTCATTGATGTAATTACTCTTGACTCAGTATCATACTTTATTAATTACTATATCCTTGTAATATGTTCCAGCATCTGACAAAATTCAGTTTAGTTCAGTTGCTCAGTTATGTCCGACTCTTTGCGACCCCATGAACCACAGCACACCAGGCCTCCCTGTCCATCACCAACCCTCGGAGTTCACCCAAACTCATGTTCATTGAGTTGGTGATGCCATCCAATCATCTCATCCTCTATCATCCCCTTCTCCTCCTGCCCTCAGTCTTTCCCAGCATTCAGGGTATTCTCAAATGAGTCAGCTCTTCACATCAGTTGGCCAGAGTATTAGAGTTCCAGCTTCAACATCAGTCCTTCCAATGAACACCCAGGACTGATCTCCTTTAGGATGGACTGGTTGGATTTCCTTGCAATTATGTATCTATAGTTTGATCAAAAGATATATAACATGCATATATATATATATATTTAAACAAACTTTTTTCTTTGATAATTGATCTTTTCAAGTTGTCAATCTCTACTATGGCCAATTTTGGTAATTTATATTTTCCTGGAAAATTAGGTATTTTTTCATATTTTCAAATATATGATGACTGAGCAAAATTATATATATATATTTCATCTCATGTATATGAGTTTTTCATAAAAGTAACTTTATGAATATTTTAAATGATTCATTAGGGACATGGGTTTTCCAGTGGTCATGTATGGATATGAGAGTTTCTTTCCGTGAAGAAAGCTGAGTGCTGAAGAATTGATGCTGTTGAACGGTGGTGTTGGAGAAGACTCTAGAGAGTCCCTTGGACTGCAAGGAGACCCAACCAGTCCATTCTAAAGGAGATCAGTCCTGGGATTTCTTTGGAAGGAATGATGCTAAAGCTGAAACTCCAGTACTTTGGCCACCTCATGTGAAGAGTTGACTCATTGGAAAAGACTCTGATGCTGGGAGGGATTGGGGGCAGGAGAAGAAGGGGATGACCGAGGATGAGATGGCTGGATGGCATCACTGATTCGATGGCCATGAGTTTGGGTGAACTCTGGGAATTGGTGATGACATCCTGCAATTCATGGGGTCGCAAAGAGTAGGACATGACTGAGCGACTGAACTGAACTGAACTTGTGCAAAAAAAAAAAAAAATGAAGAAGAAGAAGAAGAAAAGCTAGAATATGGAGTATTTGGGGATCAAAAAAAATCTGTGATTATAAAATGAAAGATATTGGGTAGATCAGTGATACCACTTTGGGCAGGTTTGTGGGAATCCATCAGGTTGAAGACTGAGAGTAAGGGGCAATGGTTTGTTTCGCTATTTTAGGAAAATTCCCATCACCTTCAGGTTACCTCATTGCCTTTCTGTAGATGATCAGGAAGTTAAATAAGGAAGTATTACTCCTTACCACTCAGACTCTCTCTTTTGAGAGTTACTTATCCCTATGCCCAGTAGAGATTCTACCCAGCCCTTTATGGCTTTAGCCTAGTTATCCAGTCCTTCAAACTCACTCTCAGGTATGAATATGAGAAATCTTATTCATAGGCTCTTTTTTTCTCCCCACTGTTGCCCACTGACTCCAAGATGACTAGGTATATCTATATCAAAGAGCTTCCATTCTGCTTCCACCAAGGGAAGAGAAATGTGAAATGGCAGAGAATTCTGTTGTTCTTAGAATATACTGGGACCTTCTGGAAAACAGTGGGAAGGCATTTTCTTCCCTGGCAGATTCATCTTCTCATGCCATCAGGGAAAACGCACAGAATGTTGTCCTGAATTCAAGTAGAATTTTGCCTGTGAGCTCCCAGGCAGGCAGGACCAGGCTTTCTACCTCTTGGCTTAGTGGCTTGGCATAGTGAATTGAATATAATTGTGTACATTCTAATGTTTGGGCAGTCCTATATGTAAATATAATTTTTGTGCAGTGAGAAGTACATGCTGAAGACAGAAGGTGACAGTTTCCAGGGAATGAAACCCTCTCTTACCTCTCTTACCTATATACATGATGAGTACATGGTTATAATAAATGGTCTTAATAATAGCAACTGAGCCCCTATTACATGCCAGACATTATACAAGGTGCTTTACCACTTATTGTTAGGTGTCTCTGATGTGAAAACATGTGAAGACTGTGAAGAGACCATTCATTTAGGAAGAGATGACAATTAGAAATCAGAAGGTTTTTAGGAAACTGGAGGTGGTTCCCAGACTGAAGCACTCTGGAGAAGGGCATGAGAGGCTGAAATGGCATCTTCCCCAAAACTAGGTACTGTATCTATTCAGGGTCCTTACTTTCCTTCATCCTTAGTGACTAAAGCAAACAGTGTTTCTAAAGCACTCAAGGGGCTTGGGTAGGCATTGGGTGAAAGTCCAAACATTACAAATAACAGAATGGGTATAAGATTTCTCCAGATTTAGAAAGAAATCTAAATCTGGAGGCTAAAAAATAAGAGTTGTTACGACTCCTACCATATAGCTATATACTAGAAATATACAGGAGAAGGTATAATGTTTCTCAAGCCAGGGTTTCCCCTCAGATTTTATAATGGTCCCCCAGTTCTATCCTTTGAGATTGCTATATGGTGGAAACTTTTTTGATTCCTTATCCTTTCTCTCCTCTTTGAGGTGGTCATGAGGTGGTAACTCAATTCTTACAAGCAGTTGGCAAATGACTTCTGTTCTAGTGCCTACCCCAAGCTAGGCACAGAGTAGAGAGTAAAAGTTTGCTCAAGAAATGAATTAAATGATTTCACAATTATTTCTACATCTGACACAGCTCTACCTGCAGGACTATTGCAGTGGTTTGGGCCACATCTTCAACCCGGAGCCCATTTGCAGAAGTGTGATAAGTTCATAAAGGGTTAGCATTGCCTCTGTCTGTCCTACTTTCCTAGGATATGTCGGAGATCTCTGATAAAAGCAGATGTGCCTGGCAGCTTCACCTTATGCTTTATTAGGGAAGCTGCTGTGTGAATCGGTTTGCAGATCAGGGAGTTTATTTTATGCATGTCCTGGAGCTTTAGTCAGTTGCCTGGAATCCTTAATCAGGCTACAGGGAGAGAGATGGAGTGAGCTAGGCACACCCTGAGCAGGTGATTCCAATTTGTAAATTAGATGAGCAAAGTGGATTTAATTGTTTCAACATTCTCCATCAGATATTTCCTTTTCCTCTAAGCTCTGGACACACCTCCTTGGCTTTTGTTTTACAGCTGATGAAAAGTGCTCTTTTAAATATGTTACGCCCAAAAGACAAAAGCTGAGATGCTACAGACCTCAGAATTTATGACCTTCCTGCAAGCCACTGGACTCATGGAGATCACCAAGTAGATTTAAAGTTTCTATTAGGTTATTTTGCTGAGGTTGTGTATGTATGTATGGGGTGTCATCATGGTTTCTCTGTGGCTCCTCACATGGCTCACAGAGATCTCTGACCTTCTGTCCTCCTGACCCAGCTCTCCCTTCACTGGAGGAGTGGAGGAAGGCAGCTCAATCATGACTTTCTCTAGCACACAACGACCAGTGACAGACAACCACTGGGAAGACGGATGGAGCCAAAGTAACCGGGCTCGGGCATGCACTCATTATGAGAGCTGTTCCCGTAGACATTCAACGGGGCAAGATGCTCGTCAAAATCAGTGAGCAGAGCTCGAGTGATGGGGACATCTAAAGAGCATCAGGATGATCATGAAAACAACATACTGAGCAGTGGTACACTTGCATGTCTTGGGGTATAGTTCAGTTCAATTCAGCCCCTCAGTCATGTCTGACTCTTTTTCACCCCATGGGCCACAGCACGCCAGGCCTCCATGTCCATCACCAACTCCTGGAGCTTACTCAAACTCATCTCCATCGAGTCGCTGATGCCATCCAACCATCTCAACATCGGTCAACCTCTTCTCCTGCCTTCAATCTTTCCCAGCATCAGGGTCTTTTCAAAGGAGTCAGTTCTTCACCTCAGGTGGTCAAAGTATTGGAGTTTCAGCTTCAACATCAGTCCCTCCAATGAACAACCAGGACTGATCTTTAGGATGGACTGGTTGGATCTCCTTGCAGTCCAAGGGAATCTCAAGAGTCTTCTCCAACACCACAGTTCAAAAGCATCAATTCTTCGGTGCTCAGCTTTCTTTATAGTCTAACTCTCACATCCATAAATGACCACTGGAAAAACCATAGCCTTAACTAGATGGATGTTTGTTGGCAAAGTAATGTCTCTGCTTTTTAATATGCTGTCTAGGTTGATCATAGCTTTTCTTCCAAAGAGCAAGCATCTTTTAATTTCATGACTGCAGTCACCATCTGCAGTGATTTTGGAGCCTTCCAAAATAAAGTTAGCCACTGTTTCCACTGTTTCCCCATCTATTTNCAAGTACTGAAGTTGAAAATGATTTAGAAATTTCCAACAAACAAAAGTCCAGGACCTCATAGCTTCACAGGTGAATTCTATCATTTAAGAGAAGAGTTAACATCTATCTTTCTCAAACTCTTCCCAAAAAACTGCAAAGGAAGGAATACTCCCAAACTCATTCTATGAGGCAACCATCACCCTAATACCAAAACCAGACAAAGAAACCACAAAAAAATAAACTATAGGCCAATATCACTAATGAATATAGATGCAAAGATCTTCAAAATACTAGCAATTCAAATTCAACAATACATTAATCCAAGTGGGATTTGAACCAAAGATACAAGGATTTTTCAGTATCTGCAAACCAATCAGTGTGAAACACCACATCAACAAATTGAAGAATAAAAACCACATGATCATCTCAATAGATGCAGAATAAGCTTTTGACAAAATTCAATACTCTTTTCTGATAGAAAAAAAAAAAACTCTAGAAAATGGGCATAGAGGGAACATACTTCAACATAGTAAAGGCCATATATGACAAACCCACAACTAACATCACACTCAACGGTAAAAAGTTGAAAGTACTTCTTCTAAGATCAAGGACAAGATAAGGACGTCCACTCTCACTAATTTCAGTCAACATAGTTTTGGAAGTCCTAACTATGGCAATCTGAGAAGAAAAATAAATAAAAGGAATTCAAATTGGAAAAGTAGGTATAAAACTGTCACTGTTTGCAGATGACATGATGCTCTATATAGAAAATCCTGAAGATGTTACCAGAAAACTGCTAGAGCTCCTAAATGAATTCAGTAAAGTTGCAGGATATACAATAAATACACAGAAATCTCTTGCATTTCTATACACTGACAACAAAAAATCAGAAAGAGAGATTAAAGAAATAATCCCATTTACCATCACAACAGAAAGAATACAATATGTAGGAATAAAGCTACTTAAGTAAAAAGAAAACCAGTATTCTGAAAACTGTAAGATGCTGATGAAAGCAACTGAAGATTACACAAATGATGGAAAGATATACCATATTCTTGAATTGGAAGAATCAATATTGTCAAAATAGCTATATTAAATTCAATGCAATCTGTATCAAATTACCAAAGGCATTTTTTAATAGAATTAGAACAACAAAATCTTAAAATTTGTATAGAGACACAAAAGACCCCAAACAGCCAAAGAAATCTTGAAAAAGAAAAACAAAGCTGGAGGAATCAGGCTCCCTGCCTTCAGACTATACCTCAAAGCTACAGTAATCAAAACAGTATGGTACTGGAACAAAACAGGAATATATATAAATAGAATAGGAAAGAAATTCCAGAAATAAATTCACACACCTATGGTCAATTAGTCTATCACAAAGGAGGCAAGACCATACAGTGGAAGAAGGACAGTATCTTCAATAAATGGTGCTGGGAAAACTGGACAGCTATATATAAAAGAATGAAATTAGAACACTCCCTAAAACCATGCACAAAAATAAATTCAGAATGGATTAAAGACCTAAATGTAAGGCTTGATACTATAAAACTCTTTGAGGAAAACAGGCAGAACACTCTCTGATGTAAGTTGCAGCAAGATCTTTTTTGATCCATCTCCTAGAGTAATGGAAATAAAAACAAAAATGAACAAATGGGAACTAATCAAACTCAAAAGCTTTGGCATAGCAAAGGAAAACATAAACAAAAAGACAACCTATGGAATTGGATAAAATATTTGCAAATGATGTGACCAACAAGGGATTAGACACCAAAATTTACAAATAGCTCATGTGACTGAATAGCAAGAAAACAAACAACCCAATCAAAAAATGGACAGAAGATCTAAATAGACATTTCTCCAAAGAAGACATAGAGATAGCCAAGAAACACATGAAAATATGTTTAACACTGCTAATTATTAGAGAAATGCAAATCAAAACTGCAATGAACTATCACATCACACCAATCAGAATGGCCATCATCAAGAAATGTACAAATACAAATGTTGGAGAGGGTGTGGAGAAAAGGGAACCCTTTTATACTGTTGGTGGTAATGTAAACTGGTATAGCCATATGGAAAACAGTATGGAAGCCCCTTAAGAAAGTAAAAATGGAGCTACCATGTGATCCATAAATCCCACTCTTGGGGATATATCCAGATAAAACATGGTTTTAAAGGATACTTGCATCCCAATGTTTAATGAAGTGCTGTGTACAATAGCCAAGACATGGAAGAAACCTAAATGTCCATCAACAGATGAATGGATAAATAAGATGTGATACATATATATAATGGAGTATTACTAAGTCATGAAAAAGAATGAACTAATGCCATTTGCAGCCCCATGTATAGACCTAGAGAGTGTCATACTGAGTGAAGTAAGTTAGAGAAGGAAAAATATCATATGGCATCCATTATATGTGGAATCTAAAAAGAAATGATATAAATGAACTTACAAAACAGAAGGAGACTCACAGACTTAGAAAATGAACTTATGTTTGCTGGGGGGAAAGGATATTTAGGGAGTTTGGGAAGGTCACATACACACTGTTATATTCAAAATGGATAACCAACAAGGACCCATTTTATAGCACATGGAACTCTACTCAATGTTATGTGCCAGCCTGGATGGGTGGGGGGTTTGCAGGAGAATATGTGTATGCTGCTGCTGCTGCTGCTAAGTCACTTCAGTTGTGTCCGACTCTGTGTGACCCCATAGACAACAGCCCACCAGGCTCCACCGTCCCTGGGATTCTCTAGGCAAGAACACTGGAGTGGGTTGCTATTGCCTTCTCTGGAATACATGTATACATGTATATATATGGCTGAGTCCCTTTGCTGTCCACTTGAAACTATCATAACATTGTTAATCAGCTATAAAAAAACAGACTCGCAGGCTTAGAGAATAAACTTAGGGTTACCAGGCAGGAAGAAAAGTGAGGAGGGATACACTGGAAATTTCAGATTGACATGTACATACTGCTATATTTAAAAACAGATAACAAATAAGGACCTACTATATACCACAGGGGGCTCTGCTCAATATTCTGTAATAACTTAAATGAGAAAAGAATTTGAAGAATAGGTACATGCGTAACAATCACTTTGCTGTACACCTGAAGCTAACACAACATTGTTAATCAACTGTATTACAATATAAAATAAAAAATTTTTAAGCTGTGAGTGAAGTGAAAATTTATAGTGTTGAGAGAAAACCCCCACCAATCTACAATTCTGTAGCATACCAAATCATCTTTTAAGAAAGAAGGAGCTAAAAAGATTCTCAGACAAACAAAAATTAAGGGAATTTTTTCCAAAAGACCTACCTTGCAAGAAATGTTTTTACAGTTCTTCAGAAAAAAGGAAAATTATATAAGTCAGCAGTTCAGATCTACATTTTAAAAAGGAAGAGCATTAAAGAATAAGTGAAGATAAAACAAAATTTTTTATTTTTATTTTTCTTATTCTTAGGTGTAAGATGGCTAGCTACTGAGAAGTTGCTATGTAGCAAAGGGAACCCAGTCTGGCACTCTATGATGACCTGGAGGGATGGAGTGTGAGGAGGGGAGAAAGGCTAGAGTGGGAGAGGGTGTGTGTTTTAACATAATTATGGCTGTTTGTGCTGCTATTATATGGCAGAAACCAACACAACATTGTAACATTTTTTTAATAGCTAAATTTTTTAAAATAGGGGAAAAAGCTACAAGGATATATTGTACAGCATGGGGAATATAGCCAATATTTTATAATAACTATAAATGGTATGTAACCTTTAAAAATTGTGACTCACTATCTTGTACACCTGGAACTTATATAATATTGTACAACAACTATACTTCAATTTAAAAATGGAACTACCAAAAAAACCTTTTCTTTATGAAATAAACAATATCTTTAATTGTGTATGTGTATGCATCCAAACAATAGCACCATGAATCAATATAACCGACATCTACAGACTACTTATTTTAACCACAGCTGAATACACATCCTTCTCAAGTTCACATGGAGCATTTACCAAGATAGACCACATTCTGGGCCATTAAGCACATGTTAACAAATTTAAAAGAAGAGAAATCATACAATGTCTGGTCTCAGATTGCAATGGAATCAACTAGCAATCAACAACAGAAAAATAGTAGAAAATCCAAAAATAATTAGAGATTAAACAGCATACTTCTAAATAACACATGGGTCAAAGAATAAATCAAGAAATATTTTCTACTACTTTGAAAATGGAAACGCACTAACTGAAAATGGAAACGCAACTTATCAAAATTTGTGGGATGCAGTGAAAAGCATTTAAGAAGGAGATTTATAACATTGATTATATATATATATATATATATATATATATATATATATTTATATTTT
>SJYV01023548.1:56206-121886 GCA_006410875.1 Neotragus pygmaeus | reverse complement strand
GAGGATGAGATGGCTGGATGGCATCATCAACTCAATGGACATGAGTTTGGGTAAACTCTGGGAGTTGGTGATAGACAGGGAAGCCTGGCGTGCTGCAGTCCATGGGGCTGCAAAGAGTTGGACACAACTAAGCGACTGAACTGAACTGATGGAGACAGTAAAAAGATCAGTGGTTGCCAGATGCTGAGTGGGAGATAGATGAATAGACAGAGTACACACCATTTTCAGGCACTGCAACTGTTTTTACAGTGGATATACGTAAAATCCACAATGGTGGATATATATCATATTTATCCAAACCCAAAGAATGTAAACACCAACAACCTCAGATAAGCAGACAACCACTCTAATGGCAGAAAGTGAAGAAGAACTGAAGAGCCTCTTGATGGAGATGAAAGAGGAGAGTGAAAAACCTGGCTTGAAACTCAATATTCAAAAAATTAAGATCATGGCATTCAGTCCCATTACTTCATGGCAAACAGAAGTGGAAGAAGTGGAAACAGTGACAGATTTTGTTTTCTTGGGCTCCAAAATCACTGAGGATGGTGAGTGCAGACATGAAATCAAAAGATGCTTGCTCCTTGGGAGGAAAGCTATGATAACCCTAGACAGCATATTAAAAAGTAAAGACAGCACTTTGCAAACAGGTATGTACAGTTAAAGCTATGATGTTTTCAGGAGTCATGTATGGAAGTGAGTGCTGGACCATAAAGAAGGTTAAGTGCCGAAGAACCAATGTTTTTGAACTATGGAGTTGGGGAAGACTCTTGAGAGTCCCTTGGACTTCAAGGAGATCAAGCCAGTCAATCCTAAAGGAAATCAACCATAAATTTGCATTGGAAGGACTGATGCTGAAGCTCTAATACGTTAGCCACCTGATGTGAAGAGCTGACTCACTGAAAAAGGCCCTTATGCTGGGCAAGACTGAAGGCAAAAGGAGAACCAGGCAGCACAGGATGAGATGGTTAGATAGCATCACCCACACAAGGGACACAAATATGAGCAAACTCTGGAAGAGAGTGGAGGATAGGGAAGCCAGGCCTGTGGCAGTCCATGGGGTTGCTAAAAGTCAGACATGACTTAGCCAATGAAAAACAACAGGCTGTATTTTGCCCTGATTTTGGCTGACTCCTAGCATGCACTTTGCCCTGAATGACTGACTCCTAGCCTCTACTACTCCCTGAATGGCTGACTCTAGGCCTGTATTTGCTCCGACTGGCTGACCGCTAGCCAGTACTTTGCCCTGGTTGCCTTACTCCAAGCCTGTACACTGCCCTGATTGGTTGACTCCTAGCTTGTACTTTAGTTGATGAAAGCAGGGAAAACCACTAGGTCATTCTGATATGACCTAAATCAAATCCCTTATGATTATACAGTGGAGGTGATGCATGGATTCAAGAGATTAGATCTGGTAGACAGTGCCTGAAGAACTATAGATGGAAGTTCATAACATTGTACAGGAAGAAGTGACCTTAATCATCTCAAAGAAAAAGAAATGCAAGAAGGCAAAGTAGTTGTCAGAGGAGGCTTTACAAATAGCTGAGGAAAGAAGAGAAATGAAAAGCAAGGGAGAAAGGGAAAGATATACCCAACTGAATGCAGAGTTCCAGAGTATACCAAGGAGAGATAAGAAGGCCTTCTTAAGTGAACAATGCAAAGTAGGAGAGAAAAACAAAGAATGGGAAAGACTAGAGATCTCTTCAAGGAAATTGGGGATGTCAAGGGAACGTTACATGCAAGGATGGGCATGATAAAGGAAAGAAACGGTAAGGACCTAACAGAGAAAAGTCTTAATGACCAGATAACCCAATAGTGTGGTCACTCACCTAGAGCCAGACATTCTGGAGTGTGAAGACAAGTGAGCCTTAGAAAACATTATTATTAACAAAGCTAGTGGAGGTGATGGAATTCCAGCTGAGCTATTTCTAATCCTAAAAGATGATACTATTAAAGTGCTGCATTCAGTATGCCAGCAAATTTGAAAAACTCAGCAGTGGTCACAGGACTGAAAAAGATCAGTTTTCATTTCAATCCCAATGAAAGACAATGCCAAAGAGTGTTCAAACTACTGGACAATTGTGCTCATTTCCCATGCTAGTAAGGTTTTGCTCAAAATGCTTCAAGCTAGACTTTAGCAGTATGTGAACCAAGAACTTCCAGATGTACAAGCTGGATTTTGAAAAGGCAGAGGAACCAGAGATCAAAATGCCAACATTGGTTGGATCACAGAGAAAGGAAGAAAATTCCAGAAAAACATCTACTTCTGTTTCATTGACTACGCTACAGCCTTTGGATGTGTGGATCATAACCAACTGTGGAAAATTCTTAAAGAGTTGGGAATACTAGACTACCTTACATGTCTCCTGAGAAACCTGTATTCAGATCAAGAAGCAACAGAACCTTACATGGAACAACTGACTGGTTCAAAATTGGGAAAGGTGTTCAAAAAGGCTGTATATTGTCACCCTGCTTAATTAACTTCTAAGCAGAATACATCTGCCAAATGCAGGGCTGGCATGAATGAATCACAAGCTGAAATCAAGATTGCTCGGAAAAATATCAACAACCTCAGATATGCAGATGACACTCTAATGGCAGAAATGAAGAGGAACTAAAGAGCCTCTTGATGAGAGTGAAAGAAGAGAATGAAAAAACTGGCTTAAAACTCAGCATTCAAAAACTAAGATCATGGAATCCAGTTAGATCATTTCATGGCAAATAAAAAAAAAGTGGAAGCAGTGATATTTTATTTTCTTGAGCTCCAAAATCACCATGGATGGTGATTGCAGCCATGAAATTAAAAGACACTTGCTCCTTTGAAGGAAAGCTATGACAAATCTAGACAGCATATTAAAAAGCAGAGACATCACTTTGTCGACAAAGGTTCATACAGTCAAAGCTATGGTGTTTCCAGGTGTCATGTATGGATATGAGAGTTGGACCGTAAAGAAAGTTGAGTGCTGAAGAATTGATGCTTTTGAATTGTGGTGCTGAAGAGTCACTTGATAGTCCCAAGACCCTCTTGAGAGTCCCTTGGACTGCAAGGAGATTCAACCAGTTAATTCTAAAGGAAATCAGTCCTCAGTATTCATTCGAAGGACTGATGCTGAAGCTGAAGCTCCAATACTTTGGCCACCCAATGCGAAGAGCTAACTCATTAGAAAAGGCTCTGATGCTGGGCAAGATTGAAAGCAGGAGGAGAAGGGGGTGGCAGAGGATGAGGTGGTTAGATAACATCATCAGCTCAAAGGACATGAATCTGAGCACAGTCCAGGAGACAGTGGAAGACAGAAAAGGCTGGCATGCTGCAGGCCATGGGGTTGAAAAGAGTTGGATACCACTTAGCAACTAAACAACAATAAGAGAATTTAAAATACCAAGAGTCAACTGTAATGTATTAAACTATGGACTTTGGGTGATAATAATGTGTCAATGTAGCTTCACAGACTATAAAAAATATACTACACTGCTGCAGGATGTTGATAATGAGGAGGCTGTGTATGAGTGTAAATCTTTTTACTTTTTGCCAATTTTGCTGTGAACAAAAAATTTTCCTTAAAGTTTGTTAATTTTTGAAAATGTTAATATTTACAATATTCCTGAAATTACACATTTTATAACTATTTAAACTTAGGATGGAAAATTTTAGATGTCAACTTAAAAAATTTTAAGAAAGCGTATCAGTTCAATTCAGTTGCTCAGTCGTGTCTGACTCTTTGAGACCCCATGGACTACAGCATGCCAGGCTTTCCTGTCCATCACTAACTTCCAGAGTTTGCTCAGACTCATGTCCATGGAGTCTGTGATGCCATCCAACCATATCATCCTCTGTTGTCCCCTTCTGCTCCTGCCTTCAATTGTGCCCAGCATCAGGGTCTTTTCAAATGAGTNCATGGACTACAGCATGCCAGGCTTTCCTGTCCATCACTAACTTCCAGAGTTTGCTCAGACTCATGTCCATGGAGTCTGTGATGCCATCCAACCATATCATCCTCTGTTGTCCCCTTCTGCTCCTGCCTTCAATTGTGCCCAGCATCAGGGTCTTTTCAAATGAGTCAGTTCTACGCATTGGGTGGCCAAAGTATTGGAGCTTCAGCTTCAGCATCAATCCTTCCAATGAATATTCAGGATTGATTTCCTNGGGATTCTCTAGGCAAGAATACTGGAGTGGGTTGCCATTTCCTTCTCCAATGCATGAAAGTGAAAAGTCAAAGTGAAGTCGCTCAGTCGTGTCCGACTCTTCGCGACCCCACGGACTGCAGCCCACCAGGCTCCTCCGTCCATGGGATTTTCCAGGCAAGAGTACTGGAATGGGGTGCTCTTCACCAAATCTTAGCTTTCCTTCAAGTCTCACTGCCGAGCTCCAATTCCTTTAAGTAGTGAAACTGACTCTGCTCCCCATGGTTACTCCCACCTCATCACTCCTCTCTCAGTGCTTGGCACCTGGAACTGTAACTTTCTCCTTTGTTAGCCTGGGAGTTCTGCAAGGTTGCACTGTGCCCGTGTGTTTTGCTCAGGGGCTGGCAGCAGCTGGGTGCTGAGTCCATTTCTGAAAGTGCATGGTTTCCTCCAGGGCCCCACCAGACTGATTCCTCCAGGAGTACCCGCACTGCTGTGGTATGAAGAGTTTTACTTCTCTTGGAAATACCTGCTCGTTCAAGAAGAGAACGAGGGAGAGAGCCCACAGTGACACAGAAGTTGTATTGCAAAGACTAATCTAATGGCAGCATTTTGGAAAATAATAGAGCAGGGGAATGGGTTGGGAGTTTGAAGGGCTCTGCAGTGACTGAGGCAGCCCGTTGGATGAAGGATCCCTGCTCTGAACCTCTGACCCTTCATAGACCAGGCCCATGGTGAACCCGCCTCCATCCTGTGTGCCCGTCTCGCGTTCTGCAGATAAGGACATGCAGCTCACTGTGCAGAGAGCTGAGGCGCGTCCTGTGGACACGATGTGGGTCTGAGACTCCTCCTCCCACACTCCCTCTCGGGGAGCCTGTTTTTGCCCAGCTGGGACTCCTGCCTGTGCTCCGCATCCAGCCCTCCAGCCTCCTGCCTGCTGGCTTTGTTGCTGTTGTTTAGTCACTCAGTTGTGTCCTACTATTTGGTGATCCCATGGATTGTAGCCCTCAAGTCTCCTCTGTCCATGGGATTTCCCAGGCAAGAGTACTTGAGTGGGTTGCCATTTCCTTCTCCAGGGGATCTTCCTGACCAAGGGATCAAATCCACATCTCTTGCATTGGCAGGCAGATTCTTTACCACTGAGCCACCTGGGAAGCCTGCCTGCTTGCCCTCTCTTTATTTATCCTTCCTTCCTCTTGCTCTCTCCCTGTCCTCTGAGGTTTAATTTCCATTTTGGGGGTAGGGATGGGGAAGAGTTTAGTGAAGAAAGTGGGCCTGAATGAGGAGTATCCCCTTGCTTGTGAGCCCAGCTTCTCCCCCTGAAACTCTGACTCCCACTGTCTTGCTGCTGTCCCTCCAGGGCTGCCTGCTCGCCTGGGAGCCAGTGTGTCTCCTGCGGACCCCTGATTAGGTGGCATGAGCCAACGCTGCACTGCTGAGCCTCTCCTTAAACCAGATGCTCACTTAGCACAATCACCTTATTATGAGATGTTTAGCGCTGTTGTAGTTTTACATACACTTTCACAATTGATTTTAGGTAGAGAATAATTCATTTGTTGTGGGGTTGAGCTTGCATGCATATTCCATTTTTAGAAAATCAATTGCCAGCCATGGAGGCATTTATGAAGCCGGAGCTCTAATAAAAAACCCACAGTTGGTTCAGCAAGGTGGGACGTTATGGAGGAGGAGCAGAAGAGAGAGATTGGAGAAAGCACTAGAGAAGGAGTCCCCCTATTCCCCTTCTGTTTATATCCCTGGGGTCTGATGCAAGGTTCCTAAGTATGGGAAAGAATATTAGAGTTTTCATATGTCCCCATTTTATAGATGAGGCCAGGAAGGCTAAGCAAGTGGTGCTCAACCCTGCCAGGAAGCTATTTCCCCAAAATACATGGAGGCTGACCCTTTCTGGATGAATTTCTTGGTTCCTATTACTAGTATTTCCCTGGCAGGGATCTGCCTGGTGACAAGGCCATGTTGACATGCTACAGTAATGTATTTTAGAGCTAAGGACTAAGCCACACTCATCATGATCTTTCCTTTCCTCTCAGCACTTGCTCAGGTTTTAGATGGCAGGGATTTCCCTGGCAGGGATCTGCCTGGTGACAAGGCCATGTTGACTTGCTACAGTAATATATTTTAGAGCTAAGGACTAAGCCACACTCATCATGATCTTTCCTTTCCTCTCAGCACTTGCTCAGGTTTTTGATGGGAGCTAAGTTGTGTCCCACCTGGCTAGGCTCCATCACCACCACATCAGTCCGTGCCCTATATAGGCAACTGTCATTGACTCTCTTGGCCCATTTTCCCAATATCAGCCCCTGAGAAATGTTCCCCGCTGATTTTTACCTAGCACTGCTATTTCTTTGCAGGGCTCATCCTCCCCTCTGTCCCAGCCTGCCTTTCTGAGACCTCTTCCAGTTCTTCCCCTTCTCCTACTATCCCCACCATTTACATTTTACCCACTTCAGGGCACTAAGAAGTTTTACATACTATCCTAACTTTCAGATGCATGGTAACTGGGGCAACCTTCTAATTTAAGTGGCTGTGAGGTTTCTGGAGGGCTTCCCAAGTGGTGCTAGTGGTAAAGAATCAGCCTGCCAGGACAGGAGAAACAAGAGGTGCAGTTTCGATCCCTGGGTTGGGAAGATCCCCTGGAGAAGGGAATGGCAACTCACCGCAGTATTCTTGTCTGGACAATTCCATGGACAGAGGAGCCTGGTGGGTCACAAAGAGTTGAAGACAACCGAGGTGACTTAGCACACATATGCATGAGGTTTCTGGAAGGCCAAGGACATGATAACAACAGAACATTGTGATACCAGAAAAAAGGGTACATTTTCTTTTAGGATCTTATCATCCAACCAAATAAAACCTCTTCATGACCTCACAGAGAACCTACTGGTCTTGTTATAATTCTATAAATGCAGATCGTGGGTGTTTGCAAGGGGTTTTGGGGAGGAAGGATGAATGGAGTGGTGGAAAACACCCCTGATACTGTAGGAAAACAACTTCAACGCTATGGCAGGGTAGCAGCAAAATCCTGTGGTTACAGTCGGCTGTTAGGGATGGTAGACTATGAGATTCTAGGATTATAGAAGACTGATCACTTTTAGTCCTATTCCTTCAGGGACCAAAGGGATAAAGGTACATAAAGAGGATAGACTGGATGGAATAGTGTATGTTAAGTGCTCAGTTGTGTCCAACTCTTTGTGACCCCATGGACTGTAGCCCAGTCTCCTCTGTCCCTGGAATTCTCCAGGCAAGAATCCTGAGTAGACATTGATGGAGTAGATGTCATCCCAAAGTGGGTCTCACTTGATAAATTATCGTTATGGATTGAATTGTATTCCCCCGAAAGATATATTGAAATCCTAATCTCTAGTGCCTCAGAAAATAAACTTATTTGGAAATAGGGCCATTGCAGAAATAATTTGTTAAGATGAAGTTATAGTGGAGTACTGTGCTGTGCTTAGTTGCTCAGTCATGTACGACTCTTTGCAACATCATAGACTGTAACCCTCCAGGCTCCTCTGTCCATGGAGATTTTTCAGGCAAGAATACTGGGGTGGGTAGCCATGCCCTTCTGCAGGGGATCTTCCCAATCCAAGGATTGAACCCAGGTCTCCCACGTTGCAGGTGGATTCTTTGCCATCTGAGCCACTAGGGAATCCCAAGAATACTGGACTGGTTAGCCTATCCCTTCTCCAGGGGATCTTCTTGACCCAGGAATTGAACCAGAATTTCCCACATTGCAGGCAAATTCTTTACCAGCTGAGCTACTGGGGAAGTCCTAAAGTGGAGCAGGATGGTATTTTAATCCAATGTGATTACAATGTGTCCTTCTAAGAGGAGAGAAATAACAGTGAAAATACATGAAGATGAGACAGAGATTGAAGTGATGTACCTAAAAGCCAAGGGACAATGCCAAGGATCTGCCAGCCAATCACTAAAGCTAAGAGGGAGGCCTACGGCAGATTTTTCTTCAGGGCGCTCAGAAAAAAGCAACATGCTGACTCCTTGATTTCAGGCTTCCAGCTTCCAGAACTGTAAGAGAATACATTCCTATCATCTGAAACCATTCAGTTTGCAGTATTTTGTCATGGCAGACCTAGAAAACTAATATAGTTATTAAAGGGAATTTAGATCTTGTAAATCAGCACATCTTTTTTTTCCCCCTACATTAAGGGAAGCCAGAAATATGAGGCAATGAATGAGACTGAAGACTGTATCCAAACAAGGCAGCTGTCAACCAAATGCCAATTCTCATTCTGGTGCCAAACCATATCGCCAGCATCACTGTCTCTGCTAAAACCTGAATAATAACCATAATAACCACCATGTGGGGAGTATGTTGCAAAGATAAAGGAAAATACCAGAATAAGCTGGTCTTCCCTGCCTCATTTCCTCTCATACTGGTAAATGGAAATGTACAGTTGATGCCACTTTATGAAGTAAACACACACAATATATATAGTTTACATCCAATCAGATTCTATAAATTTCCTATTTTAAAGTTTCAAACATATTTTTTAGAATATTACTTTAAAATTGCTAGTGATGCTTTCTTAGAAAGGACTGTTTTTTTTTCCCCCCTCTGATATGGTCTCTCTAAATGTTTAATTTTTATGTGTTTATTGATCCTTGAAATTCATACCTGGGGATTGCTATGTATATTCTTATCTGGACATTTTGAAGTGTACATTCTATTTGCAACCTTCCCTGTGATCCTCAAACAGTGATTCTCAGTGTGGGGTGACTGTGCCTTTCAGGGGATATTTGGCAATCTTGTAACCACTTGAGGAGGAGGCTGTATTGACATCTAGTGGATAGAGGTCAGGGATGCTTGTAACACCATCCTGCAACATACAGAACAGATTATCCCAAACAAAGAATTGTCAATGTTGTTGTTCAGTACCTTAGTTGTGTCTGACTTTGTGACCCCATGGACTGTAGCCTGCCAGGCTCCTCTTTCCATGTGATTCTCCAGGCAAGAATATGGAGTGGGTAGTCCTTTCCTTTGCCAGGGTATTTCCCAGCTCAGGGGTTGAACCCATGCCTCCTGCACTGGGAGGCGGATTCTTTACTACCAAGCCTCCTGGGAGTTATCCAGACTCAAATGTCAGTGGTGCCAAGTTTGAGAAACCCTGCTCCAGATGAATCTGAGTTTTCTCCCTTAAAGTATTTCCAGCATTTTCTGTGTGTTCTAATTCTGGACATGTACTTATCTTGCATCTGGTTTTGTATTGCTTTCTTGATTGTTTCCATCTCTGAGCAAATGTGAATTTTGATCCTAGATCTTTCATTTATCCAGTTGTATAATTTTGGTTAAGTCACTAAACTGTTCTGTGCTTCAACATCCCTATCTGTAACATAAGATAATAAAATTTAATTTAGAGGTTGTTTTAATGAACAAAGTCAATGCACATAGATAATGTTACTTGACATTTACTCAGTGTTTGCTGCAGGCCAAGGACTGTGCTAAATACTTTAGGTTTCTTATTTTTCACTTCTTCTTCAAAGCAACTTTGTAAGGTTAGCATAACTATTACCCTTTTTCATTTCATATACATTTGGTAAACTCTAGCCATCTCTGTAATTACTGTTTTTTCCAGGTGGAGTACTCTGTGCTGGGCTGAAGGTAGAAGGAAGACTGTCCTCTAGACCAGGAGGTCCAAAACCCCTAGGCCACTGACTAGTACCAGTTCATAACCTATTAGGAACCAAGCTACACAGCAGAAGGTGAGCAATGAGCAAGCGAAGCTTCATTTATATTTAAAGCTGCCCACATTGTTCTCATTACCTCTTGTCAGAGCAGCAGAGGCATTAGATTCTCATAGGCACATGGACCTGAACCCTAAAGTGAAGGTGGAATATCCTGAGATTGCTACAAAATAAAAATAAAGTGTAAAATAAGTGTAATGCACTTGAATTATCTCAAAATCATAACCCATCCTGCAACCCCTTCACCACAACCCCATCCAACAAAAAATTGTCTTCCATGAAACTGGCTATTGGTGCCAAAAAGTTGGTAACTTCTTCTCTAGACTCTTGACCATGGGCATGTCAAGAGTCAAGAGTCTTGCATGTCATGATTTGCCTGTCTTGGCCCATGCCCCTGTCTAGTCAGCAGGAAACTGGCTCCACTCCATGTGTTTCTTTTACTTCCTAGAAACATCAAACTTGCCCAGGCATGTCCTTCTCATGAAGCAAGAGAACCAGCTTCGCTGGGCAAGTGCATTTCAAGCCTTTGCTTGCCTCTGGTCTGCTAACATCTCATTGGCCAAAGCAAGTCACGTGGTCAAGTACTGAGTCAAGGTGTGGCACAAGAAATGCCACCTGAGGTGGGAGTCCACTGCAGAGAGGGATGGCAAAGGGAAGGGTGGCACCTCCAGGTCGTCCTTGCAGTTTATTGCAGCTTTGCAGTGATAAACCATTCTACCAGTCCCACTTGGAAGGAGCCCTGGGGCTCTCACCCCACCGGAAAAATTGGTGTCAGCTTTGCAAGAAGTTCTCCTTCCCTCCTTCCTTCCATGGACTGTGCCGGATGTCGGATGACGAAGGTTCCCCACCAGGGCCTGGTGGTGCTGTCCTGCTCATGGGCTTCAGGCGACGGGAGGCAGGCCTTCCAAGTGTTTTCTGGAGAGCCAGAGAAAGAAGGACAGTGCAGGTTTCTCCCTCACCCCCAACTATTAAAGCATATGTAGACATAGCAAGAGACGTTACACCAGGAATGGGGGAAAGAGGCCACTTTGAAAAGCCTTTAGAAAGCCTTCTCTCCCATCTGTTCAGCTCGTGGGAAGGCTCTGTTTCCCGTACTTAAAGGATTTGCAAATTCATTACCAACAAGTAAAATGTACAAAGCACACACAGAGACATCGAGGTCTGATTCACCATCTGCTGGGGAGTCGCATCCATGCAAACAGAGCGGGGCTGTTCCCAGCTGGGCCCCAGAGACTCCATCGGGCAGGACAGGGCCCTTCCATGTAAATCATTGCACCTGGGGAAGGGGTGCACTCCTGTAGGCCCTGGAGCAACCCCCTCTTCCCCTCATTTAACCATCTGAAACTGGAGAAAACCAAAGGTTTGCCATAAAATGTAGAAAAACCTCATGGTTTCCCCAGACTCTTAGCAGAGATGGAGCGGAAAGTCAAAGTGTTAGTTGCTCAGTCATGTCCGACTCTTTGCAGTCGCAAGGACTGTAATCCTCCAGGCTCCTCTGTCCATGGGATTCTCTAGGCACGAATACTGGAGTGGATAACCATTCCATTCTCCAGAGGATCTTCCCGGCCCAAGGATTAAACCCAGGTCTCATACATTGCAGGTGGATTCTTAACTGTTTCAGCCACCAGGGAAGCCTGAGAGATGGAGCAGAGTTCAGGTGAAAATCATTTATTCCCCTGGCCTCAGTGGGGCCAGATTGGCTGGATGTCTGCGGGAAGAGCCATTGGCATGGCTCTCTCTCTTGCTGAAGAGGTCTTCCAAAGCCCTATCCCACCCTGTTCCTGCTAGTTCCAGTGAAGTCTATCCAGGGCTGGCCTTGGCAAAAGCGTGAAGGAGCGGAGTCTGTGCCTGGCTGGCTCCCAGCACCCTGCGTCCCAGTGCTGCCTCAGCATCCACAGCTGTGACCTCACCACTACTCCATACAGGCTCCTGCTTCCTTTCCCTCTGAGCCCAACAGGGGCTTCATGCTAAACCCTCTTTGCTCTTTACCCTCCTCCCACCCCCCACCATCATGTCCCAGCTCAAACACCCCAACTGCCCCATCCATGTGATTATACCAAATGCACACCATACAGATGGAGGTTTCTGTACTGCTGTTCTGCTGGGTGCCCCTGTTTCTTCAGGGTCAACCCTGACTCTCTCACCCAGGGACGGGAGTGTCCTCCCAGGGAGGGGAGTGCTGACCTTAAGTCCACGCTAGCCTCTCGTGCACAGCTACCACCCCTGACATGGCCTGTCGACCTCAGTCTTCCTCCTTGCTGCCTTCCTCCTCTGTCAACAAGAAATTAACCAGGATACGCCTTCTAACCACCTGTCTGGACTCCACAATGATCCTGTCTTCTTCATTGTAAGGCTCTTTGCTGAGCTTGCCCCCTTGGGCTCCCGCACACTGCCTGTAGGTGGACTATCCTCAGACACATTTTCTGCCCCCGAGGTGTGTCGCAGGTCTCAGGGCTCACCATCCTGCTGTCCACTGGCTGCCTAGGTTTTCTCTCTGTGATGCATTTCCCAGGCATCCCCCTGTGGGAGTGCCCTGCATGTTCTGCGCCTGAGCAAAGATGGAAGACAGGGCTTAGGACCCCATAAATGCCCCAGCCCAATCACTTACTAGCTGAGTCACCATTCATTCCACAAATATTTGTTGAGCACAGCGCCAGGCATATTTTAAACTGCTGGCTAAGTGAGCTAGGCAGGGTTCCTGCCATCTGGGAATTTATAATGAAATTGAAGGGAGACAGATGATCAAATCCAAATAAGAAAAAAATCCAAGTTGCAGTAAGTAGTTATATAAAGAGAAGGATGCAATAACCACATAGTAAGTCATTGAAATGGGGGTGGTGTTGACAGGGGGACATAGAGAATCTTCGTGAATTCTATCTAAAGAGGTGCTTCTCACCAGGGACCTGTGTCAGATGGGGCCAAGAACCTAGTGAGCAGGGAAAAGAGGGTTCCAGGCAGAAGGAAAGGCATGTGCAAATGTCCTGAGGCAAGAATGAGCCTGATATGTCCCAGGAACAAGAAAGAAGACCAAGGTGAGTGTAGCCTAGCGAATATCATGGGGTGTGATGCCTGGAGGCTGGGGAAGCAGGCAAGTGTCCGGACCACTGGGACATTAGGCCGTGGTGGATTTTATATCAAATGCAATGATAAATGTGTGTGAGGTTTTAGGTAGGAGAGAACTACAATCTGATTTACATTTTAGAGGAATGTTCTGGCTGCTGCAGGGAAAGTGGGAGAGAGATGCTGGAGACTTGGGCTCCAGCAATAGCTGTGCAGATGGTAAGAGATGGTCTGCTTGGGGATGCACTTAGAAGTGGAGACAAGAGGATTCACTGATGTATTAGATGTGAGTTAATGGAAGGAAGTATCAAAGCTAAACATGAGGAAGTCTCCCTGTGATGAACTCTGGTGTCCTCCCTACAAAAAGGCTACATATTTCAATGGGCATTAAACAGTAGAAGGACTGTACGATTAAATGTGAACCTGGCTCTAACTGAGATCTTATTTTGGCAATAAAACAAATGATCAGAAGCATACCACAGTGCCCTAGCCTACCCAGGACAGTACTTTGGTGGAGATCGTTGGACTCACCACGTTCCTCTTCTCCTTTTCTCCTCTGCATGTGCAACCCTGGGACATCATTGTCTTTCTCATCCTCCTTGAGCTGGCTCACTCCTTACTGGTCCTTCATGTCCCAGCTAGCTCTGTATGATCAGGACTTCTCAGACAAGACTGAGTTTTCCTCTCATCCTGCTACTGATACTGCTGAGCTGTTTGTCTATTTCTCTTCTTAGGTTATAACTCTTTCATGACAGATCTAAATCCCCACTGTCTAGCAGAGTTTACAGCTCCTAGCGGTTACCTCAGTTTGTCGACTTAATCAAGAAGTTTCTTCCCTTCATTCCCCGACCTCCTAGCCACCTTGCTGTTGTCTCTTGGGAATGAGCTGTTGAAGTTTCCGTCTCAGTCCTCTCTGCCTGCTCAAATCCCAATCCACCTTCAAGACCCAGTGCAACCTCCTTCTTCTCCATTGAGATGCTCAGCTCATGTTCATGTTTCTCTCCCTGGAAGTGCTCACATTTTCTTACTGCCCTGTACAGACGAGTTGACAGAGTAGATGTGATGCTCCTATCCTTAGAAAAGCCTGATTTCAAGGTTGGCCCTTGGCTAGTAAGCAGATCTCTACAGTCATAGGATCTTCCCCAAATGGCAAGAGTGCCTTGCTGTGTCTAGGCTGTTCATGCTGATTATGTGTTTTCCTTCCAGAAGACTGGTGTTTTGGTCTAGCCACATGCATAGACATGTGCCTGTGTGACCAGCCCCCATAATAATCTCAGGCACTGTGTTTCTGATGGGTTTCTCCGGGCAGAAAGGTCACACATGTGTTGTTGCAATTTTATTGCTGAGGGAAAAGTGTGTGCTGTGTATTCAGTCTTGGGAAGGAGAGAGCAAGAGAAAGCCTGCACATGCGTTCCCCCAGAAGCCCATCGAGCCCTTTTGCATTATGATCCAGCTGCGTGTCATTACTGTGTATGTGTGCTAACTTGCTTCAGTTGTGTCTGACTCTTTGTGACCCCATGGGCTGTAGCCCACCAGGTTCCTCTGTCCATGGGATTATCCAGAGAAGAATACTTGAGTTGGTTGCTGTGCCCTCCTCCAGGGGATCTTCCAGACCCAGGGTTTGAACCTGCATCTCTTGTTTCTCCTACATTGGCAGGTGGGTTTTTACCAGTAGCACCACCATCATTGTAATAAACATTAGCCATGAGTACAATTATATGCTGTGTCCTGTAACTCCCTGTAGTGAACATCCAAACAGTCCTGTGGGCCCCTGGCACCTACTCATTTGGAATCTCAGCGTTACTGTACCATTATGTGACTGCTTTTTGTTGTGACATAATGAATTCTTTGTATGTAGGCCTTGTATCCCCTCCCACAAGATCCTGAAAGACAGAAACATGCCTTATATGTACTTCTATCTTATACAAATCATTGCACAAAACACCCAGCAGAAACCCAAGAAATGTCTGCTGAGACAATGAATGAATAAATGAAAGAAACATCAAGGCCACCAGTGGCTGGGGACATAGCTTTGTGGCAGACTGTGGGCAGGTAGCAGAGATGCTTTAATGCAGGTAGCGCTTGGTGTCCTAACTTCTGGGGCCAAAGAAAACTGAATTGATTTGACTCCAGTAGAGTTTCCAAGTAATTCCTGGAATCATAAGGCAGCCAAGGAAGGCTCTGCTACAATTCCAGGGAGATAGAGACTGCTCGGCACAGATGCAAGAAGAAATATCGATGCAGACCCAGAGCTCTTTGCAAACTGTATATTTAGAGCCCAGAGACTCACGTCCTCAGCATTGTACCTTGTACCAGATGGTTTCAGAGCAGCTGTTTGTTTGTGTATTTGTAACCCCAGAAGTATAGGGAGGTGGTCATGTTTGCATGTAAACATAGATGTGTGTTCAAGCATGCGTGCCAAGTCACTTCAGTTGTGTCTGACTCTGTGACCCTATGGACTATGGCGCAACAGGCTCCTCTATCCAGGGGATTCTCCAGGCAAGAATACTGGAGCGGGTTACCATGCCTTCTTCCAGGGGACCTTCCTGATCCAGGGATCAAACCCAGGTTTCTTATGCCTCCTGCACTGGCAGGAGGTTTTTTTTTTTTTTTTTTTTAACTACTAGTGTCATCTGGGAAGCCCTGTAAACATAGCCTACATTTACTTGCAAAATTATGTGAGTGGGCATATATGCTTCTATATGCATGAACAGACATGTTTCACACATACCTGTGTGTGTATGAGCTCGAGTGAGTTTGCACAGGCTTGCAAGCGTAATGACATGAGTTCATGCACTTGGAGTATGTGGACATGTGTTTTTGCATGCACCCAGGCATGCTGGAGTGAGTCTGTGCACATGTGTGCATGTGCATGCTGATCTTTTCTTATCTTTAATAACAGCTGCTTTAATAACATCTGCAGCTGAGCGACCGCACTAACTGCTGCGGCCCCACCGTGCTATCAGGATTGCTTCAGCCCTTTCAGGATTACCAGCGCTCAGTGAAGTTTAAATATATCTCCAGGCTTAATCCCTAAACAAAGATGCAATGATTTCTGCTAAATGTGTTGGATTATTTATTAAGATAAAGTCAAGGATACGAGAAGCCACATCTAGTGGGATGGTGATTACTATTCAAGATGGGAGGTCATCAAACAAGAGGTACCCCCATCCTTCCCCACCCCCCACCCCACCCAGGGAGGGAGGGAAGGAGAGAGAGAGGGTGGGAGGAGGCGAAAAGAAAGGAAACGTCAGCGAATGATTAAAACAACCTGATTGCTAGAGGCAGAGGGGTCATCATCCTGGGTGACAGCAGGTCATGCACACAGAAACACCAGCACACTCAGTAGCAGTGGGATAAGGCTCAGGTCACTCAGCAAGGGTTACGAGCCAGGACTGGACCCTGAGTGAGAATCCACTGTGAGTGTACAAAGGACAAGTAAGCAGCTTCTACTTTCAAGAGATTTCCAATTGAGTGGTGGGCCAGGGGAATAGAGAGAGAGTCATCGCTAACCCAGAGGAAATTTCTGGGCAAGTTGGAAAGGTGCTCCTCCCACCCCCATCCTCCAGGTCCACACAGTCATGGACCGGGAAGCATAGCTGGGTGGGTGATCTGGGGGGATTTCAGCTCATCAGGTACCCTTGTATACTGAGCCTGAAAGAGTCAGATATAGCACCTTGAGCCCATTGAGAGAAGGCCAGAGGAATGAATGTGGATGAAGCCTGGCCTGCTCCAGGGAGCAGGTGGGCCAAAGGAAGGACGATCAAAGAAACTGCTTCTCACCTTGATTCTGCCACATCTAGAGTCAGAGTGCTCCCTTCTCCTCTGATCCACATCCCCAGTCTTCCTGCTGCTTTCCACAGGGAGTTCTTGGTATATAGAAACAGCTCAGACTTGGAATCTGGAAATGGAGTTAAAGTCAGAAATAGCCACAGCTTTGTGTGAGCTTGGATGAGTAACTGAACTTCATACTTCAATCTCTTCAGTAAAATGGGGTGACAGCCTTTTTTTTTAATGTGTTGAGGTCCAACTGAGACAGAAATTATTCCACAAGCCAATGTGTGTAACCCATGTTAGATGCCATAGGGTGAAATGAGAAGTCATAGTCCTAACCTGAATGAAAAGGCAATTCATGTGCTTATTGATATGCTTGGATTAAATCTGCCATTCTATTTTTTCTATTTACCCTCTCTGTTCTTTTTATAATTTCTTTTGTATTGACTGATTTTTAAAAAATTGTATCCCCCCTTTCTTTTTTGGTAGCCATAAGTTTGTTTTCTGTCAGTGCATCCATTTCTGCTTTGTTTAAAAGTTCATTTGTATCATTTTTTTAGATTCCACATATAAGTGATATCATATGATATTTATCTCTAACTTCTTTCACTTAGCGTGATAATCTCTGGGTCCATCTATTTTACTGCAAGTGGCATTATTTCATTCTTTGTAATGGCTTAGTAGTATTCCATCACATATATGTACCATTTCTTCTTTATCCATCTATTGATGGACACTTACGTTGTTTCCGTATCTTGGCTATTGTAAATAGTGTTGCTATGAACATTGGGGTGCATGTAGTTTTTCTAATTATAATTTTCATCTTTATCAGATGCATCTTCAGGAGTGGAATTGCTAGGTTGTATTGTAACTCTGTTGTTAATTTTGTAAGGAACCTCTATGCTGTTCTTCATAGTGGCTGCACTAATTTACATTCCCACTAACAGTGCAGAAGGATTCCCTTTTTCTTCACATCTTCTCCAACATTCATTATTTGTAGACTTCAGTGATGGCCATTCTGACTGGTGTGAGATGATACCTTATTGTAGTTGTACTGATGAATTTTTATTATACTATTTTATCCCTTTTATTTACTTATTAACTATAATTCTTTGTTGTATTGTTTTGATAATTGTTTTCCAGATTATAGGACACATTTTGACTTATCAATCTACCTTCAAAGAATATCATGCCACTTCATGTATAGTACAAGAACCTTACAATGGTATATGTCCACTTGTTCTTTGTTCACTTGTTGTCAGATAATTTCCTTCTATACATACGATAGAAACAACACTACATTTTTCTTTAAACAATGAATTATCTTTTAAAGTGATTTAAATGAAAAAATATATATATATACATATACTTACTCACATAGTTACCATTTTCGATACTGTCCACTCTTGGATATTGATATGTATTTCTATTTAGTTTCACTTTCTTTTTGCGTTTCTTGTAATTTGAGTTTACTACTACTACTACTACTACTAAGTCACTTCAGTCGTATCTGACTGTATGCGACCCCATAGACGGTAGCCCACCAGGCTCCCCCGTCCCTGGGATTCTCCAGGCAAGAACACTGGAGTGGGTTGCCATTTCCTTCTCCAATGCATAAAAGTGAAAAGTGAAAGTGAAGTTGCTCAGTCGTGTCTGACTCTTAGCGACTCCATGGACTGCAGCCCACCAGGCTCCTCCTTCCATGGGATTTCCCAGGCAAGAGTACTGGAGTGGGATGCCATTGCCTTCTCCAAATGCGAGTTTGCTGGTGCCTAATTCTTTCAGATTTTGCATGTCTTCATTTTGCCTTCATTTTAAAAGATATTTTTACTTGGTATAGAGTGGGAGGTTGAGAGTGTTAATCTTTCAGTAATTAAAAGATGTTTTCCTACTATCTTCTTGCTTACATTGTTTCTGCTATCTTTTTTCAGAACTATGCTGTTATCTTTATTCCTCTGTACATAATGTGTCTTTTTCCCTGGCTATCTTTTTTTTTTTTAATCCCTAAAAACCTTATTTATTTTTTTTTTACTTTTTTTTTTAATTTGACTTTACAATACTCTATTGGCTTTGCCATACATCGACATGAATCCACCACAGATCTTAAAGATAGGATTTTAACATTTATCACTCATTATAAACAACTATGATAATGTTTTATTTGGCAAAATCCAACATACATTACTGAGAAAATCTTTTAGCAAGTTAAGAAAAACAGAAAACTTTTTAAACCTGATAATGGTAATCCACAAAATNGATCTTAAAGATAGGATTTTAACATTTATCACTCATTATAAACAACTATGATAATGTTTTATTTGGCAAAATCCAACATACATTACTGAGAAAATCTTTTAGCAAGTTAAGAAAAACAGAAAACTTTTTAAACCTGATAATGGTAATCCACAAAATCCTACAGCTAACATTGTACTTAATGATTTTCCCTAAGATCAGGAATGTCCACCCAACTACTTCTGATCAGTTTTGTGCTGGAGATGATAACCAGTGCAATAAAATATGATAAAGAAAAAAAATAAGTGAACTGTCTTTACATATAAACAATGTTAGTGTCTATATCAACATGAATATCTTTGTAGAAAATTTTATGAGATATTATATAAATAAAATATATAATATATGGTTTGGTTTTGTAGTGGTTTAGTCGCTAAGTCGTGCCTGACTCTCTGCAACCCCATGGACTGTAGTCTGCCCGGCTCCTCTGTCCATGGGATTCTTCAGGCAAGAATACTAGAGTGGCTTGCCATTTCCTTCTCCATATTATGTCTACCAGGACTAGTGAGTTTGACAAATTGCAAGATGAGAGCTATGTATAAAAGTCAATTTCATTTCTATATATTACCAAGTAAGAATCAAAAACTGAAATTTTAAAAATAGCACTTATAATATCTTTAAAGATATAAAATACTTGACAAAAGACTCCTTCTTCACTGAAAACTAAAAAAAAAAACATTGCTGTTAAGCTACACGGAAAAAAAAAATTGCTGAAAAACTCTATAGGTCCTAAATAAATGAAAATTAAACGCTGTGCTGGTAAATTGNTAAAATACTTGACAAAAGACTCCTTCTTCACTGAAAACTAAAAAAAAAAACATTGCTGTTAAGCTACACGGAAAAAAAAAATTGCTGAAAAACTCTATAGGTCCTAAATAAATGAAAATTAAACGCTGTGCTGGTAAATTGACAGATTAATGTTGTTAAGATGACAAATCTTCCTAAGTGGATCTATAGATTCAAGGCAATCCCAATAAAAATCTTAATAATATTTAGGTAGAAATTGAAAAGGCAATTCAAAGATTCACATGGACATACAGAGGATCTAGACTCCACAAAATAACTTTAAAAAAGGTGATGAACTAACACTGCCTAACTTAAAAACTTACTGTAAAGCTGCAATAATCAACACAGTATGATTTTGGCATAAAGTTAGACAAAGAATTCAATTGCATAGAATTGAAAGTCCAGAAATAAACCCACACAGATATGGACTACTAATTTTTCACAAAATTGCAGAGGACATTCTGTGTAAACAGATTTTAAAAAAATCTGAAACAGTTGAATATCCTATCATATGCAAGAAAATAAACTTTGATCTATACTCCTCATCATATTAATAAAGAAATTGAAATTGGATCATAGACCTAAGTGTAAAGCTCTAATAAACTTCTANGATTTTAAAAAAATCTGAAACAGTTGAATATCCTATCATATGCAAGAAAATAAACTTTGATCTATACTCCTCATCATATTAATAAAGAAATTGAAATTGGATCATAGACCTAAGTGTAAAGCTCTAATAAACTTCTAGGAAAAATCCTTGTGACTTAGGGTTGAGCAAAGATTTCTTAGGTATGACACCAAAAACTTGTTCCATTAAAAAACAAACAAACAAATGATGAATTGGACTTCATAAAAATGAAAGCTTCTGTTCTTTTCAAGTAAAATGAAAAGACAAACCATACCCTGGGAGAAAATATTTGCAAAGTATATATCTCACAAAAGATTTGTATTCAGATTATATTAAGGAATTCTCCAAACTCAATAGTAAGAAAATAAACAGCCAAATTTTAAAAACTCGGCAAGAGATTTGAACAGACACCTTACCAAAGAGATATACAGATGGCAAAATAAAAAGGCAACTAAAAAGTTGTTGAGCAGTATTAGCTTTTAGGGAAATGCCAATTAAAACACTAAGAAGCCACTGCATATCTACCGAAATGGCTAAAATTAAAAAGACTGACATTATTATGAATTGGAGAGGGTTATGGCAAAGCTGGAACTCTCATAACTTTTGCTGGGATTGAAAGTGTTACAACCACTTGGGAATACATTTGAATGTTTTTAAAATGAAAAATAGAGATTTCCCTTGTGGGCCAGTGGTTAATAATCCACCTTCCAATACAAGGGCCATGAGTTCAATCCCTGATCAGGGAACTAAGATCCCACATGCTGTGAAGCAACTAAGCCTGAACACCATCAGCACTGAGCCCATGTACTCTAGAGCCCATGTGCCACAGCAAGGCAAGGCTGTACCACAACTAAAGACAGCCTGTGTACTGCCACGAAAAGAGCCTGCATGCCACATCAAAGACCCAGTGCAGCCAAAAATAAAATAAAATACATTAAAAAATTATAAAAGCAGAAAACATTTTTTAATGAAAAAAATAAAAATTCACATGTCATATGATCTAGTCATTTTATTCCTAGGTATGTAATCTATGAGAAAGGAAAGCTTAAGTCCATAGAGAGGTTGTACTTCAGTATTCCTAGCAGCTCTATTTGTAATACCCCCGAACTAGCAACTGTATAAATGTCCATCAACAGGTGAAGGTATAATTCAACTGTGGCATATCCATACAGTGGGATACACCAGCATATAAAGAGGAATAATTTTTTGCCATTTTTCCATTTATGTTGACATTTTTCCATCTATGTTGACATTTATCAGCATGGATGAACCTGAAAATAATTATGTTGAATGAAACTTTAAAAAACAGACCAAAAAAGAATACATTCTGTCCAGTCCCATCTATACAAGTTCATAGATTACACAATCACAATCTAGTGTATAATGACAGATCATGAATTTCTTGGCAAGAGTAGGGTGGAGTGAGAAGAGCAAGAATGAGGCAAAGTGGCAGGAGGAAAATTTGGGTGATGGAGCTCTATATTCATTATCTTGATTATGGCGATGATTTCATGGGTATACCGGATGTCAAAACTTACCAACTGGTTCCCTTAAATATGTATAGTTTACCTTTCAACTGGCTTCATCCAGTTCACCCTTCTAAGATAAAGAAATACTAAAGATATCATATACAACATGGTAAATATAATTAACACTGCTGTATATTATATATGCAAGTTAGAGTAAATCCTGAGTTCCCATCACAAAGATATTTTTGTTCCATTTCTTTAATTGTATATCTATATGAGATGATGGATATTCATTAAATTTATTGTGATAATCACTTCAAGATGTATGTAAGTCAAANTGTATATTATATATGCAAGTTAGAGTAAATCCTGAGTTCCCATCACAAAGATATTTTTGTTCCATTTCTTTAATTGTATATCTATATGAGATGATGGATATTCATTAAATTTATTGTGATAATCACTTCAAGATGTATGTAAGTCAAATCATTCTGCTATATCCATTAAACTTACACAGTGCTACATGTCAATTATATCTAAAAAAAAAAAAAAAACCTGGAAGAAAAAATATGGGTGGTTTATGGTATGTTGAAGAAATTCAAAATAAAATAATAGATAGGTTTTGATTAATTGATGACAAAGATGGGAGCTTTATAATGGATATCTGGAGAGATATGCCATTCAGGTAAATCCATATTTGTTGATTCACTTCATATGACATTTATAAAATTTTCATTAAGCATGTAACAATAGCCTGATGCTAAAAAAATTCATTGATCTGAACCATAGAGTGAATGCATTTATTGTCCATAATTTAAACATCTTGTGGGGGCAAAAAGCCAACCAGAAAGCTTTTAAGGTGAGATACAAGGATAACCGGAGCCATGGATGCTCATTGTAAATCTAAGTAGATTTGACACATTGAAGACTTGCAAAAAATGATAAATTTACTCTTTGAAGAGACATCAAATACCTGTTCCAGATACTCCTCTGCACTGAGTAAGGGCTGAACCCTGCCTTGCTCTATCTGAACAGTCCACTATTCACAAGATAGATACAGGGAAACATGCATAATGAAAGGGCTATGCAGATTCACCTTTGTTGACAAAGGTCCATATAGTCAAAGCTATGGTTTTTCCAGTAGTCACGTATGGATGTGAGAGTTGGACCATAAAGAAGGCTGAGGATCAAAGAATTGATCCTTTCAAAGTGTGGTACTGGAGAAGACTCTTGAGAGTCCCCTGGATAGCATGGAGATCAAATCAGTCCATCCTAAAAGAAATCAGTCCTGAATATTCATTGGAAGGACTGATGCTGAACCTGAAGCTCCAATACTTTGGCCAACTGATGTGAACAGCTGACTCACTGGAAAAGACTGATGCTGGGTAAGGTTGAGGGCAGGAGGAGAAGGGGATGACAGAGGATGAGACGGTTGGATGGCATCACCGACTTGATGCACATGAGTTTGAGCAAATTCTGGGAGACAGTGAAGGACAGGGAAGCCTGGTGTGTTGCAGTCCATGGGGTCACAAAGAGTCAGACATGACTTAACGACTGAACAGCAACAATAATCACACTGTTTGCCCACTCCACTGGTTTTTCCTGGATCTCTAAGGTTTGGCTGTGGTCATGACTACATCTCACTTTCTGGTCCTTCTCTAGCAATTCTGACCTAAGCATGAATAATTCCTCTTTATTTTGGTTTATTGTATACAATTTTGGGGGTTTTGAGAAGGAACTTTACTAAAGGATGCAGAGAAAAACAGAATAAGCCAGACAGGAAAAATGCGAACAAAAAGAAATGATGAAATAATAGAGCAAAGAGCTTTTCCTTATTATAGTCAGACTGGTTACTGTACTTTAATGGGCACTCAGGGTTCAACTCCATTCAATTGCACTGAACCCCAAGGCCAGATCCAGCTTCTTAAACTCCAGACACAAGGCCAGTTTCTATTGGTGGTGACTCTGAGTCTGGAGTGACCTCTTGAGATGTGAGCCCAGCGGCATCTCTATGAACCCAAGGCTGAGTATGCTGCCTTTTTTTTTTTAAAGGGAATTTTATTTTATTTATTTATTTTTACTTTACAATATTGTATTAGTTTCGCATTCTTCTCCAAAGTGTCTCCTAGAATTTTAGTTCATGTGTATTAAGTCACTTCAGTTGTGTCCGACTCTGTGCAACCCCATGGCCTATAGCCTCCCAGGCTCCTCTGTCCATGGGATTCTCTAGGCAAGAATACTGGAGTGGGTTGTTGTTCCCTCCTCCAGGGGATCTTCCTGACCCAGGGACTGAAGCCATGTCTCTTTCGTCTCCTGCCTTGGCAGGTGGGCTCTTTACCACTGGCTCCATCTGGGAAGCCCCTAGACTTCTAGACACTTCTCTATTCCACTCTCACTCTCCAAGGCAGAAATCAATGTCTGTCTTGTCTGCAGCTCTGTTCCCAGCATACAGCACAGCATTCAGCATCAGTAGGTTTAAGTATTGGACAAGGCAATGGCACCCCACTCTAGTACTTTCGTCTGGAAAATCCCATGGACAGGGGAGCCTGATGGGCTGCAGCCCATGGGGTCGCTAAGAGTCTGACGCGACTGAGCAACTTCACTTTCACTTTTCACTTTCATGCATCGAAGAAGGAAATGGCAACCCAATCCAGTGTTCTTGCCTGGAGAATCCCAGGGACGGGGGAGCCTGGTGGGCTGCTGTCGATGGGGTCGCACAGGGTCGGACACGACTGAAGCGACTTAGCAGCAGCAGGTTTAAGTATCTGTTAATGAAAGCATATTCTCTGGCCTTTAGCTACCTTCACTGGCCCAGTTAGTCTGCCTGCTCACTTCTCTTATAGTTATTAACAATTCTGGGTGTAAGAATGTCTGGCCTGACCTATTTGCTACATTTTTTGAAATCTGCTTTCAAAAATTGGTCAGAAATCTCTTTCGGATTCCAGTTCTGTCACATTGTGACCTGGTCACTGAGGTCAATTTACCTGCTATTTGTTGTTGTTCAGTTGCTCAGTCATGTCCAACTCTTGGCAAACCGTGGACTGCAGCACTCCAGGCTTCCTGTCCTTCACCATCTCCTGGAGCTTGCTCAAAATCATGCCCACTGAGTTGGCAATGCCATCTAACCATCTCATCCTCTGTCATCCCTTTCTCCTCCTGCCTTCAATCTTTCCCAGCATCAGGGTCTTTTCTAATGAATCAGCTCTTCTCATCAGGTGGCCAAAGTATTGGAGCTTCAGCTTCAGCATTAGTCCTGCCAATGAATATTCAGGACTGATTTCGTTTAGGATGGACTGGTTTGATCTCCTTGTTGTCCAATGGACTCTCAAGAGTCTTCTTCAACATCACAGTTCAAAAGCTTCAATTCTTCAGCACTCAGCTTTCTTTATGGTCCAACTCTCACATCCACACATGACTACTGGAAAAACCATAGCTTTGACTATATGGACTGCTATTTAGAACCCCATTTTTCTCATTGATAAAGCAGGCATTAAAATCATCATCTGGACCATGTGGAGGATTGCTACAATTAACTGTCTTCAGAATGGACTGCAATATTTTAATCTGTAAAGGACACACACATGTTGGGTGCTAGGAGACTGGATGCCTATGCCCTACATATCTCTATTGTCTGTTCCGGGTGCAGACTTTTCCTCTGGGAGAGCACTCTGGGCCTCTGTCCCTTTACTCTGACTGCTCTGATTAGTGAGCTTGAGAGAAAGAGGAGAAGGCATGTGTATCCTTACTTTCCTCTTGCTTCCCTCTGGCTCTAGCCAGCCTGCCTGTGAGAAGGACATATTTTCAGCTCTTCCTCTCAATGTGTCTACAGGGGCAGGTCTGATTTCCAGAGCTCTCTAAGGCTGGGAGGATAATCGATATCAAGTGTGTGTAAGTCGCTCAGTTGTGTCCAACTCTGTGACCCCATGGACTGTAGGCTCCTCTGTCCATGGGATTCTCCAAGCAAGAATACTGGAGTGGGTTACCATTCCCTTCTGCAGGGAATCTTCCTGACTCAGGGATCTCTTGCATTGCAGACAGATCATTTACCATCTGGGCCACCAGGGAAGCTCAAATCAACATTAAGGGTAGGGTTATATCAAGCCAACTGGTCTGACCCAATTAAAATACAGTCTCCATCTTGGTCTTTACTGGTAATAACATCACTGCTTTGATATATCTGTCTGATAGGGCTTCCCTAGTGGCTCAGCTGTAAAGAATCTGCCTGCTATGCTGGAGACACAGGAGACATAGATTTGATCTCAGGGTGTCCCGTCTTAGGGTTCAACCACTGTCATCTCTCTCAATCCAACATTACCCCTCCTTTCTCCAGCTCTCACCACAATGCAGACCTTGAGTTTAAGCTTCTCTTTAAATCTCCCCCAAGGAACCTTCCTTTTCTCTTGGCAACTGGTGATTGACTCTCTGGGTAAAGTGCACAGTGTTGCTGTGTATGAAGGACATTCTGGAGAAATAAATTTTGCAGAAGATGAGTGAAGGCTTGGAGAAGAAACGCTGGCTCTGGCAAAAGACAGGAAACCTGGAGGCTGTGCCACCCCCTCTGTGAGTGATGGACCTGTTCAGTCTGAGTTACTGCCACATGCCAGATTATCATTTTCAATTGTTCAATATGGCTGCAGGAGGAGCAGGCAGGAGCTCACTGCAGCCATTTTAATCATCATTGGGGTTTGATTTTGACACGGGGTGCTTGCTGGCATATAGATACCAGGAGACAGTTTTTTGAACCTGGGTGTCAGAAGTCCACAAAGTTTAGTAAAATTAATCATGTCTTAAGTCTGTTTGAGACCTTGTCAAATGAGAGACCAAGGAGAAGCAGAGGAAGAAGGTCTCTAGGTCTGAAAGAGTTCCACTTTAGGTCCCCGGACCTGGTAACCAGTTAATGGAAAGCTGATTAGATGCTAGATTTATAAGTCTAGATTTATGCTAGACTCACTTTGCTAGTGGAAAAACACATTCAGAGGCAGGATGTTTTGGAAATAAGACCATTAAGCGGTCAGAAGACTGGTTTGAAATCCTGGATTAGCTCCTAAATAGCTGATTGACCCAAAGTGAGTTACCAGACCTCCCTGAATCTAGATTTCCATATCTATGAAATGAAAGAAAATTGTACCTGCTTTCTCTTAACCCATAGTGGCATTATGAGAATCAAAAGGAAGAGTGCACTTTGGATGGCTTTATAAGCTATAATATCATTTAACTAACATGAGACACTATTGGCCTCTGTGGCAGTTTCTTACTTCCCTTTCCTCATCCTCCTGTCTCTTCAGCCTCTACTTCCTAAATCCTTCCTGCAGCTACTTAAGTTTCTCCCAGCATGCCTTATAATGCAGTCCTCTACGCTCTGCTCATATCCTCTGTGCCCAAATTCAAATATTTCTATTCTGTTAATTTCCCCAGGGGCTGTAGTGTCCTCAGTCATCCAAAGTAGAGATTGTCTCAGGGTATGGCAATAATAACGTAATAGTCATTGTTGGAGGAAATATATCTCTAGCATGGGCATTTCAGACAGGCAGCCTAAGGTCATTACTCCTCAATCCCCCAAAGCCTGCAGGTCAGGTTAGCTGAGAGAGAACAAGTGGATGAAGAGTCCACAAAGCTCACGTGTGCTGAAGGCGGTCTCCCAGCACTGGCCCACTGTGGAGATCCAAGGGAGTTGCCACGTGCATTATGCATGTTGATCCAGGAGTATAGTCTTAGAGCAGCCTTCTAAATATTGCATTCAGGTTTGGTCTGCTTTTGAACTTGCTAGTGTTTCTTCATACCTGGAATGTCAAACTGAAGGCTCAGAGCACAGTGCTAAAGCCCAAACTGCAGCTTCTTTTACATGCCCTGAGCGGAAGTGCCTACAACAAAAACTAGTCAAATCCTACAGTTAACTGGTGCATCATTCATACTTTAGTAGGTGTTGTGGATCGATCAGAACAGACAGGCTCTGGGGAAGCTCAGCCTGGACAGGAAAAAATGGCTTGGAATGCAAGAGAATCCCTCAAAGACAAGCAAGAATTCCATCTTTTATTAATCTCTTTATTCATTGATTGAGTAAATCATTCATCCCTCACCAAAATACATTATGGTTTTCAGTGTTCTAGGCATATCCTAGCTGGGGGGAATCCAACATGTTTTCAAAGAAGAGGATGAAATACTTGAATGAGCCTGAAAGGAACAAAATATCTCAGTAGGGAGAGATGGGGAAGATAACACACACAATGCAGCTACAAGATCACCACTAGTAAAGGCTAAGGAAATTGATGGGGTGGTAAGTTAGTTGTAGGGAAGAAGTGAGGGATGAGACCAGAACTGTGGATAGAGTCAGAATTCAACGGACCAGATATAGTGCATCAAGGAATCTAGACATCATGCTGAAGACAATGAGGATCCACATGGTTTTTTATAACAAAAGACGTGCCCTGGAGAGGGGCTTCCCAGGTGGTGCTAGTCAAGAACTCATCTGTCACTGCAGGTAGACTTAAGAGATGTGGGTTCCATCTCTGGGTCGGGAAGAGCCTCTGGAGGAGGGCACGGCAACTCACTCCAATATTCTTGCCTGGGAAATTTCATGGACTGGTGGGCTACAGTCCATGTAGAGTCAGACATGACTTAGCAACTAAACCATATCCTGGAGAAGGAAATGGTAACCCTCTCCAGTGTTCTTGCCAGGAAAATCCCATGGACAGATGAGCAAGGCAGGCTATAGTCCATGGGGTCGCAAAGAGTTGGACCCAATTTAGTGACTAAACAACAACAAAATGACTTGGCAATACTTCTGACATTAGGAGGAAGCCTACTGTAGCCATAGCATCAGAGAAGTGGTAAAGGTGCTAGAGATGAGGATGAGGAGGAATTCAGGGAGAACAATTGAGAGATAACTGTCATAGACATAACAAGGGACCAAAATGGGCAATGATAGTGGGAATGAAAACAGTGGAATAAAATCAAGAGAAGCTCTGGAGGTAGAATTATAGCCAGATTAACCTGGCAGCAACTTGGATTTGGGACTTGGGGTAGAGAGAGGGGACCAGCTTGAGTAACTAGAAGGATGTAAGTGAGAAAAAGCACACAGGAGCAGGAGCAGGTGATGGGAAAAAGGATAGGCTTCATTATGGCAGTGGTGAGGTTGATGCTTAACCCTATGAGATATTCATGGGAAGCTACCAGAGTAGGCAGTTGGATAGACAAGCTCGGATCCCAGAAGGGCAGTAAGGCTTCAGGATATATGTGTGTTCACTGTAGCACTGTTTATAATAGCCAGGATATGGAAGCAACCTAGATGTCCATCAGCAGATGCATGGATAAGAAAGTTGTGGTACATATACACCATGGAGTATTACTCAAACATTAAAAAGAATACATTTGAATTAGTTCTAATGTGGTGGATGAAACTGGAGCCTATTATACAGAGTGAAGTAAGCCAGAAAGAAAAACACCAATACAGTATACTAATGCGTATATATGGAATTTAGAAAGATGGTAATGATAACTCTGTATGCGAGACAGCAAAAGAGGCACAGATGTATAGAACAGTGTTTTGGACTCGGTGGGAAAGGGAGAGAGTGGGATGATTTGGGAGAATGGCATTGAAACATGTATAATGTCATATACGAAACGAATTGCCAGTCCAGGTTCGATGCAGGATACTGGATGCTTGGGGCTGGTGCACTGGGATGACCCAGAGGGATAGTACAGGGAGGGAGGTGGGAGGGGGTTCAGGATTGGGAACACATGTACACCTGTGGTGGATTCATGTTGATGTACGGCAAAACAATTAGCCTCCAATTAAAATAAATAAATTAAAAAAAAACACACACATACAGTTGGATGATGCTCAAGTTTTCTATCAACAACTGAAAACTCCAAGGCATGGGAAAGTGAGAAGGACCAATTTCTTCCTTCTTTCTTTTCCTTTTCCTATTTGGCTTTTTTCTTCTGCATGCCAGTGTCTCCTTATTCTGATCAACCATGCCCATGCTGCTCACCCAACTCCATCTATCTCCCTATCTTGGTGGGGTAAAAGATGAGAGGAAATGAGTTGGTTCAGTGACCATGAGTTAGGAAGAAACCTAAGGAAGGGAAGAAGAGAGGAAGATGATTCCTTACAGAAAACTGGCTGTGCCTGAATGCACATAGAATCCTATCAATTAGTACCCATTTCAGATTACTTATATCATGGTTCCATGTGGAATTATGGACTGTAGATCTCTCTATTTTTTATTGTTTTTCCCAGTTCAGTAACTTTCTGCTCCCCCTAAAAATCATGTGTTTCCCATCCCTGGGTCCAGAGACTGACATGCCCTGGCCACCTCCGCACTTTTCTATTGCCATCTGTCTCATGGAACTTCCTCTTTCTCCCTGTCACTTACATAAGTCTTATCTTCTTTGCGAGTTCAGCCAAAGCCCCAGCTTCTCCATGCCACCATACCCAGTTATTCCAGCCCACACATTTGCTCACCTTTCTTTATTGGATGAACAGCACACAGATTTGAGGACTTAATTATATATCTCAAGTATAATTTCTTAAGGATTTCAATAAAGTGCAATCTCCTTGCTGAAGAGCATGGACTTCCCTGATGGCTCAAATGATAAAGAATCTGCCCTCAGTGCGGGAGACCTGGGTTTGATCCCTGGGCTGGAAGATCCTCTGGAGAAGGGAATGGCTACCCACTCCAGTATTCTTGCCTGGAGAATCCTATGGAGAGAGGCACCTAGAGAGCTACAGTCTGTAGGGTTGCAAAGAGTCAGACATGACTGAGTGACTAACACTTTTACTTTCGGGAGATAATGGTCCTAACCAGAGCAGAGAGCTGTGGAAGCTCTGAGAGACCATCGGCCATTGTTTCTGAGTGTACACAGTTCTCTCCTTGCTTCTGCACCACCAGGTCTGTCCTTCTAGGGGTTAATCTAGGTAACTGGTAGAAAGAAGGATGACACATCTTAGAAAGCTCAATATTTTTTTTCATTAGAAAAGACAAAGTGCTATTCAAGACAGAGAAAGAAAAAAAAAAATAGCTCCAGAAATGTGGAGAAAAGGATGAGAGAACCAGAACAGCCTGGGTTCACTTTGGTCACAGATTTAGGAAATTTGGGAAAACACGTCTGGTGAGCGACTGCTGTCCTGTGATGAGAAGGATTGGGGTGAAGAATGGGTCGAGACGACTTGGATATTTTTGTTTGTCATAAAATGCAAAGTGTTGGGGGATCTTAAACTATATAAACTGTTTTCTTTCTTTCCTTGTAATTACAAAGGAAATCAGTTTTAATTCTACTGCAATTAATAAAATATGAAAGAAGTTGCAAATATCTGTGTGTCAAGAATATCTTAAAATCTTATTGCCTTTGAGAACAGTGAATATCCCCTGGGAAATTTTAGGAAAAATGTATCAAAACTTTTGATCAACATGGATTGTGTGCCTGCCTTGCTTATGCTATGTATTATGGGCAATTTCAAAAAACAAATCACCAAAGTATTATTTGTTAAAAATTAGGGACATTTAAAAATATACAAAAGTACAAGGAAGAAGGTGACAGTCATCCATATGCCAAACCCTAAAGGTAATGCCTTAACATTTTCCCAAATTAAAATACATGCATACAGATGGTCAGTTGGCACACATCAAGATGATCCGTATCACTAATCATCAGGGAAATGAAAATCAAACCACAATGAGATATCACTTCATACCTATGGGAATGGCTATTATCAAAAATATGAGTATACTACCCAAAGCAATCTACAGATTCAATGCAATCCCTATCAAGCTACCAGCAGTATTCTTCATAGAACTAGAACAAATAATTTCAAGATTTGTATGGAAATACAAAAAACCTCGAATAGCCAAACCAATCTTGAGAAAGAAGAATGGAACTGGAGGCATCAACNAATGGCATTGAAGCATGTATACTATCATGTAAGAAACGAGGCACCAGTCTATGTTCGATGCAGGATGCAGGATGCTTGGGGCTGGTGCACGGGGATGATCCAGAGAGACGTTGTGGGTGGGAGGTGGGAGGGGGATTCGGGATTGGGAGCTCGTGTACACCTGTGGTGGATTCATGTCGATGTATGGCAAAGCCAATAGAGTATTGTAAAGTAAAATAAAGTAAAAAAAAAAAAAGATTTTACAAATTATCTAAAAAATAAAAATGTTTATCGTGGAAAAAAAATAACAAATGACAAGAGTTGGTGAGGATGTGGGGAAAAAAGAACTTGGCTGCACTGTTGGTGGGAAGGTAAACTGGTACAGCTACTATGGAAAACAGTATAGAGATTCTTCAAAAAATTAAAAATAGAACTACCATATGATCCAACTCTTTAACCAAAGAAAACAAAAAGACTAATTAAAAAGATATGTGCACCCCTATATTCAATGTGGGGCTTCCTGGTACCTCAGTCAGTAAAGAATCTGCCTGCAGTGCAGGAGACCAAGGTTCAAACCCTGGGTTGGGAAAAATCTTCTGAAAAAGGAAATGGCAAACCACTCCAGTATCTTTGCCTGGAAAATCCCATAGACAGAGGAGCCTGGTGGGCTGCAGTCCATGGAGTCGCAAAGAATCGGGCATAATTGAGAGACTAACACACACATATTCAGTTCACTGCAGCATTATTTACAAAAGCTAAGGAAATACCCTAAGTGCCCATCTGTACATGAATGGACATAGTATATACATAATGGAATATTAGCCATAAAAATTGAATAGAATATTTTCATTTGCGACAACATAGGTGAATCTAGAGCTTATTACGCTTAGTGAAATAAGACAGAGAAAGACAAATGCTGTATGATTTCATGTAAACATAGAATCTAAAACCAAAGCAAATGAGCAGACATAAAACAGAAACAGAGTCACAGATACAGAGGACAAAGAGGTGATTGCTAGAGGCGTAGGGTATGGGAGGGTTAGAGAAACAGGGGAGGGAGATTAACAGATACAAACTTCTGATTGCAAAATAAATGTCACGAGTATGAAATGTACAATGTGGAGCATATTGTCAATAATTATGTAATATCTTTGTATGGTGACAGATGAAAACTAGACTCATCATGGTAATCAATTTGTGATATATAGAAATATCCGATCACTATGTTGTATAACAGGAATTAGCATAATGTTGTAGGTCAACTATACTTCAAAAATCAAGCAAGCAAGCAAGAAAACCAGCAAACTTGTAGACAAAGAGATTAGATTTGTAGTTACTGAAGCCAGAGAGGAGAAGTGGGGTGGAGATAGGGACAGCTGAATGCAGTTGGTCAAAAGGTACCAAGTTCCAGTTATAAGATACATAAGAACTAGGGATGTAGTGTACAACATGAATAAAGTAATTAACATTTCTCTCTATGTTCTGTGGGCTTCCTTTGTGGCTCAGCTGGTAAAGAGTCCGCCTGCAATGCAGGGGACCTGGGTTTGATCCTTGGGTTGGGAAGACTCCCTGGAGAAGGAAAAGACTACCCACTCCAGTATTCTGGCCTGGAGAATTCCATGGACTGTATAGTCCATGGGGTCATAAAGAGTAGGACATGACTGAACAACTTTCACCTCACCTCACCTCTATGTTCTGTATGGAGATTGTTAAGATAGAAAATCTAAAGAGTTCTCTTCATGAAGAAAAAAATTATTTCTTTTCTATTTCTTTAATTTTGTACCTACATAAGATGATGACTGTTATTAAACTTATTGTGGTAATTTCATGATATATGTAAGTCAAATCATTGTGCTTCACATCTTAAACATATGCAGTGCACTATGAAAATTATACCTCAATAAAACTGAAGGAAAAGAACATAACAGTTTAGCTATTGGACTTGATTTTTTTTTTAAAAGGAAAAATCTCTTTTTGTAAAAAAGAATGAATTATTTAACTTTTTAAAACAAATTGAAGAAAAACAAAGATGACAGTAAAACATCACTACAAATCATACCGTCCAGAAATGATCTTATTATAACTAGGTGAACATCATTCTGAACATGTTTTTCTGCAAATATACAGTTGAAAGGGGGGATATTAAGGATATTAGGGAAACAGAGTTACATAATAGATCCCGTTTTTAAATAAATGTAATTAATTTAATATTACTTGAAGAAAACAAAGCCGATGTTAAATTGTAAGACTCTCTGAACTTCAAATACCTCTGTCACCACAAATGAGAGCTTTTCCTAAGATTCCTTTTTACTTTAAAAAAGGAGATTTAAAAACATTAAGAGATGAGAGTTGTGATTTTTACGTGACATTTGCCCTCTGTCTCTCCCTTTAAAATTTAATTAAATTTTTTGTCCTTAATATTCACAATGATTGGGCTACTTTTCTACAACAGTAATTTGGTTCCCTACTTTTCACTGGATTCATCAGTTGCAAGTCATGTTTCTGCACCAGCTTATTTCTTTTCATTAGGGTTTCAGTCTCACTTTCCATGCCACTTTGTGTTTTTATTGTCTAATTCACAAGTTCTTGTTTTGTTGACAATATCTTTTTAAATTATTCTATAACAGAGGTTGGTAAGTTTATTATGGTTGTAGCAAGACAATAAATATATTAGGTTTTGCAGGCCGTAGTATAACTGTCTAACTTTGCATTTAGCATGAAGGCAGCCTCAGAGAATGCATCATTGAAAGGGTATGACTGTGTACTAATAAAACTTTATTTCCAAAGGCATGTGATGGGCCAGTTATGTGTCTGGTGCCTGTTAGCAAGGGCTTCCCTGGAGAAGGGATAGTCTACCCACTCCAGTATTCTTGGGCTTCCCTAGTGGCTCACCTGGTAAAGAATCTGCCTGTAACATGGAAGACTGGGGTTTGATTTCCATGGACTGCAATGTGAGAAACCTGGAGAATTCCATGGACTGTGTAGTCCATGGGGTTGCAAAGAGTCAGAGATGACTGAGTGACTTTCATTTTCATTTTTCAATGTGGGCAAAGCGAAGACAAGTTAAATATCAGTTGTTCAGTCATGTCTGACTCTTTGTGAACCCATGGGCTGTAGCCCACCATGCTCCTTTGTCCATGGGATTCTCCAGGCAAAAATACTGGAGTAGGTAGCCATTCCTGTCTCCAGGGGATCTTCCAAACCCAGGGATCAAACCTGGGCCTCCTGCATTGCAGGCAGATTCTCTACTGTCTGAGCCAAGGGGAGGTAGGTCTCTTTTAAAAAGTAATTTTGTTACATAGTTCAGTTCAGTTCAGTCGCTCAGTTGTGTCCGACTCTTTGCGACCCCATGAATCGCAGCATGCCAGGCCTCCCTGTTCATCACCATCTCTCGGAGTTCACTCAGTCTCACGTCCATCGAGTCCATGATGCCAACCAGCCATCTCATCCTCGGTCGTCCCCTTCTTCTCCTGCCCCCAATCCCTCCCAGTGCCAAAGTCTTTTCCAATGAGTCCACTCTTCTCATGAGGTGGCGAAAGTACTGGAGCTTCAGCTTCAGCATCATTTCTTCCAAAGAAATCCCAGGGCTGATCTCCTTTAGAATGGACTGGTTGGATCTCCTTGCAGTCCAAGGGACTCTCAAGAGTCTTCTCCAACACCACAGTTCAAAAGCATCAATTGTTCGGCGAGTGAAATTCTTGCAGTTTCCAGTGGCGATCTTAACTTAAAAATCTTTTAAATATTTTTCTGTTCTCTTGGGGCATTAGTCTTGTGCTTCTAGATATGTTATGGTGCTGAGACTGGCCATAAGGCAGACCAANCGGCGAGTGAAATTCTTGCAGTTTCCAGTGGCGATCTTAACTTAAAAATCTTTTAAATATTTTTCTGTTCTCTTGGGGCATTAGTCTTGTGCTTCTAGATATGTTATGGTGCTGAGACTGGCCATAAGGCAGACCAACTTTACCTGGGTTACATGTAGATGGGAAGACTTTGGCTCAGAGAAGTGAATCATGTGGCCCAAGGACACATGAACTACTAGTCTTAGAAATAAAACTCAAAATAGGGGAATTTCTGGATATCTAGTGGCTAGGGTTCTGGACTTCCACTGCCATGCCTGCGTTCAATCACTAACCAGGGAACTGAGAACCCCCGAGCCTCACAGAGCAGCTGAAAACAAAGACAGAAACTTGAACAGAAATCTTTACATTTTTTTTCCTAAAGTTTTTATTGGGGTAAAGTTCATAAAATAAAACATTCTGCGTTTTGAAGTGAAAAATTTAGTGGCATTTAGTGCATTCATAATGTTGTACAATCACCACCTCTATCTATCTGTAAAGCATTTTTATCACCCCAAAAGGAAGCGATGTATTCATCGAGCAGTCGCTTCACAGTCTGCTCTGACTCCAGCCTTGACAACCAGCAATCTGCTTTCGGTTTCTGTGGATTTACCTGGTCTAGATATTTCATATAAATGGAATCACACTATATATAATCTTTAGTGTCTGACTTCTTTTATTAAGCATTCTGTTTTGACACTCATCCACGTTGTAGCATGTATCAATACTTCATTCCTCTGTATAGCTGAAAAATAGTTCACTTTTTGAATGTAACAGTTTATCCATTCAATGACTAATGGGTTTTTGGGATGGTTCCACCTTTTAACTATTATTACTGCTATGAATATGCATGTAGATGTATTTATTTGAGTCCCTATTTTCAGTTCTTTCAGGTATATCCTAGGTGTGGATTTGTTGAATTACATAGTTATAATTCTATTTTTAACTTAAAGAATTGCCAAACTTTTCCCTAGAAGCTGCCATTTTATATTCTTACCAACAAAGTATATGGGTTCCAATACCTCCTCATCCTTGTCAACACTTATTATTTTCCTCTTTCTTTTTTAAAATATAAATTTGTTTATTTTAATTGGAGGTTAATTACTTTATAATATTGTATTGGTTTTGCCATACATCAATATGAATCTGCCACAGATATACATGTGTTCCCCATCCTGAACCTCCCTCCCTGTACCATCCCTCTGGGTCGTCCCCGTGCCCCAGCCGCAAGCATCCAGTATTTTCCACTTTCTTGTGAACACTAAATTTTGACCTTCAGTGTTCTCATCATAGGCGGTCACAGAATTTCTTACATTTTAATTTGTTTTATTTTTCTAATTATGGGACTTCTCTGGTGACTCAGCGGTAAAGAATCTACCTGACAATGCAGAGACGTAAGAGAGACAGGTTCAATCCCTGGGTTGGGAAGATCCCCTGGAGAAGGAAATGGCAACCCACTCCAGTATTCTNTTTAATTTGTTTTATTTTTCTAATTATGGGACTTCTCTGGTGACTCAGCGGTAAAGAATCTACCTGACAATGCAGAGACGTAAGAGAGACAGGTTCAATCCCTGGGTTGGGAAGATCCCCTGGAGAAGGAAATGGCAACCCACTCCAGTATTCTTGCCTAAGAAATCCTATGAAAGGAGGAGCCTGGTGGGCTATAGCCCATGGGATCACAAAGAGTTGGACACAACTTAGTGACTAAACAACAATGGTACATAATGATACATAATCTGTATCAATAAACACTTTATTGTTATATTTTCTCCTGAAAGTCTGAATTCCCATGGAATGTTCATTGATCCTAATGACAGTATTTTGAAATATTGTTTAAGCAAAGTGAACTGTGATTTATTTTAATGCTTGAGAAGTGCAGTAGAGATAACAGCTGAACTTCTTTGTGGCTCTCCTGCTAGGAGCATGAGGAAGGCCTGAGTGCCCATCTGCTAGGGTTGTTGTTGAGGTATTTACTTCCTTGGATAAGATTTTGGAAGCAAATACTTGCTAACATCCTTTAGCAAGAATGCTCACTAACATCCTTTCCAACTACATTTTTAAAATTAGAATCTGAATATTTATGGAGGTCTTTCTGAGAATGTACAAAACCCTGAGAGTATTATAATGCATAGTTTAAAAAATGCACTTTGTTATCTTGCCACATTAGAGTCGTATGGGGACTGGTGTCCAAATATCCACCCTAGTTGGGATGTTGCAAGTCAAAATGCCAAGGATCACTACTCTGTGCAGAGTTAGCAGAAGCGAGAGGGTAAGTGATTCTCCCAGCTTGACTCCTCAGATCTGTAGCAGCCTTCCAGAGGATCTCTGGACTCTGGCTGCTGTTAGCTGGCCCATCTTCTTAAAATCTGCAACCTCGTAAATTTGCCAGCAAAACTGAACAGGCACATGTTGCCCAATCCTGACTTTACCACCGGCAAGGAGAGGCATAAATCCCTTTACATCTATGCCTGCAGCTCTTTTGCACTTGGATCCTTTCTGAAAGTCACTATTGGCTCTTTGAAAGAAAATATCTTTTCTCCATGGTCTTCTCCATCTTTAATAGACATATCATCCCATGCATCTAGTGAAGATATTTTAGAAAAGAACCTTCTTCTTTGAGCTTGGCATTACCCCAGGGAAAAGGGGTCTTCTTAAATGATGTGACTATAGAAAAACTCTTATGTAAAATGGGGCTGGCACCTACCTCTTCCACTGAACAATGCTGCAAATCAGGCAGGGCTTTTGCAATATATACATATGGAATGAGGTTTATTTATGAGTGGGAAGAAACCTATAAAGAAGAGTTATTAAGTCCAGGAGGAACTGATTTATGTCATAGTAAAATTCAGACTATAGTTCAGCCAGAGGAATGACAGTCTCTGACAGGTGTCCATGAATAAATTCACCTTCTTCTAAAGCATTCTCTTCTCTTTGCTAGCCACTGGCCAAATTCTTTAGTTGACTTGAGGATTTTTGCCTTCTTGCCCTTTTCCTCATTCTCCTCTTCTTCGTGATCTTTATAGCTCCAGGAGGTAAGAGGAAAAGGGAGACCAGCACCCTTGAGAAAGCCTTGGGTTTTTCATCACTCCATGCAGATTTCAGAGCCTGAAAACCAAGCTGTTTTCTCTTCAGGAATAGTGGAGTCTGGCTAAGAGATCTGAGGAAGCCCAGGGTAGGTGTCAGCATGGACACCTGGTTTCTGTCAATAAATACATGGGATCAGAGCATCCCCTGGGGCTGCCAGGGATAGAGTCCTGCCTTTTAAGACTCTGTGGGTAAGAACTGTTTAATGAGATCCTGGCCTCCAGTGGCCGTTGCCTCTGAAAAAGCTCAGCATACTCACATCTTTGGCCAAGGGTTCTCTGTACTGAGGGTGTAACAGTGGCTGCCTGTCCTTTGTGAATACAGGTGACTGGGGCTCCTTTGGACACCAGACCTCATCTGCATTCAGGTGGGACATGATGTCCTTCCGGCATCCACTGCAGAGGTTTGTGTCTGCATGTGTAATTGTTCAGAAAGCACAGGCTGGCTTCTGTTAAATGGAGTTAAGATGCTGAATGCATAAATATAGCAAGGAGTCATCCGTAGGCCATCTCTATCTATTTATCTATCTATCTCTATCCATAAGGCACTTATCTACCTTTATACCAGTACCCATTTGTCTAACTTTCTATTTGTCTATTAACTTGCATAGAAATACAGAGTCCATGCCCAAAATCTCATTACAAAATCTGATCAAATGGAAACATTATGATGAACTACTTTTTCTTTTTTCTTAAAACAACTTCATGTGAAAATGTTCATGAGTAAAAGCAGGGCTGAATATTATACCTATAGACACCCCTTGAGGGGTTTCAGCTTGATGCGATATCAGCCATCTAAAACCACCCATCAGCAATCCCAAAGTAAGAGGTTAAAAACCCTTTCCTCCCATTATACACTTGGGTCTCCAAGGATTTCGAGGGCAAGGATGAAAACTGGCCTCCAGGACTCTGAGTTTCTCATCGCAATACTTTCAGTCATCTGTCAAACAAAGCCTATACTTTCCACCCTGCTTTCTGATGTCTGGGGAGAGGAGTACAGATCCCAGGAGCCTGCCTTGGCCACGGTAGGGTACCTGTAAGACTCAACCATCCTACAGTCTCTCTACCTCAATTCCTGGAATATAGGGGAAAAAAATCACTATAAACACAGTTACTAGTATCACCCAAAAGTGGAGAAAAAGGAGCCTTATTATGTTCTCAGCTATAAGCTTGGCACTGGAGCAGAAAATGTTTGTGGTTTCCCTGTGAGACATTCTTGCCTGAGGAGAGAGCAAGAGCGGGCCAGATCCCCTACATAAAATCCAATGGACAGAGCCTCAGAATTCCACCCAGTTTCAAGTGTTACCCAGCTACTTGGTGTCCTCTTTCCCATACATGAAGTGGAGTAATATCAAGCAAAATACACCTGATCTCATTAGAACATTCTAGATAACTCTTTGCCTCTCTAAATCTGAATCATATTTGGATCAATTTGAGTTATCATTCTCCCATAAATCCCTTGCTGATCTCCAGGGCAAAACTGAACTCTTCTATTCTTCAATGTCTAAATCACTCATTATCTAGTCTAGAACATATCATATATATTTTGTGTTTCTGTGGAAATTTCATATGTTTAAGTCTTAATACTCCAGCAAAGTTGAGAGCAGACCCTTCATTGTATATATGCTTATCTTAGAGCTTCCCTGGTGGCTCAGATGGTAAAGAAACTCCCTGCAATTCAGGAGACACAGGTTTAATCCTTGGGTCAGGAAGATACCTTGGAGAAGACACTCCATATTCTTACCTGGAGAACCCCGTGGACAGAGGAGGCTGGTGGGCAACAGTCCAAGGGGTCACAAAGAATCAGACATGACTGAGTGACTAACACACACACATGCTTATCTTAGAGTCCCCCAGGGATCCTAACTCAGTGCTGAGTGTGGAACTAATGAGAACTCCAGAAACACATTCTGGCCATCATGGATGCTCTTCCTATTTCAGATTGTAAGATGTCTGAAATTTATCAACTTGGACCTGTCATTCTCATGAAGGCCCTGAATGTGTGGTGTCAAGTCTCCCCACAGAGATGGGGTTAGCACAGATGTGTTTGCCCTGACACAGACTCAGCCCAGCAAAGGTCTGTGCCTCACTCACATCAGAGTCCTGTGCAGGTGGAGCGGCTCCCTTTCTAGTGTCTTGCAAGGAGTGACTGGGAATCTAATTCTCTCATTTGTGACCTGTTGCCTCTGAAGATACCATAGGATGGGAATGAAGAGCAGGAGTATTGTGTGGGATTTTTAAAGGGTTGAGACTACTCTGGACTTATAAATTCTGCTTATGTTCCTTCCTCAGAACAGTTTCGCAGCTCTCCATATAATACACACAAGGTTAGGAAAGGTCGTCTTCCTATGTACCCAAGAGATGGGAACCACGTGAAAAGCCTGTAGCATCAGTTTTGCCATAGCCCCTGAGACAGGCTCTTGTTCTAGTGATATCAAAGAGGCCAGTGGGGCTGGAGAGCCAAGAATGAGGGAGTTTCCAGACCTGGTTGGAGGTCTTGGGATTGGATTCTAAGTGGCTAAAAGCCCCTGGAAGCTTTTGAGCAGAGAAGGGACCTGATCAGACTTAGACTTTGAAAAAGACTCAGATGCTGTTCACTTTGGCCCTTCCCAGCCTCTCTGGCTCTGATTGGTCCATGGAAGGAAGCTGCTCCTTCACCCTATAATCCTTGCCCTCTCATTCTTCTGACATTGCAGTGAGTGGTCCACCAGCTACCAAAATGATGCTCAGTGCCTGGGTCAATCCCTGCAAAACCAGTGACTCAGTATTTTTTCTATCTCATTNCTCTGGCTCTGATTGGTCCATGGAAGGAAGCTGCTCCTTCACCCTATAATCCTTGCCCTCTCATTCTTCTGACATTGCAGTGAGTGGTCCACCAGCTACCAAAATGATGCTCAGTGCCTGGGTCAATCCCTGCAAAACCAGTGACTCAGTATTTTTTCTATCTCATTTTTTTTTTTTTTAAATCAGGGCTCACCCATCCCTTCAAAGATTCAGTGTCCTTGAACACTTTTGGATGGCTTCCTCTAGAAAGGTAAGACATGATAAATTCATCCACACTCTATTACCAGAGACAACACATTTCACCTACTAGATAGATGGAAGGTAGGATGGTATGTGTGTGTGTGTGTGTGTGTGTGTGTGCTCACGCACACTAAGTTGCTTCAGTCACATCCAACTATTTGTGATCCTATGGACCATAGCCTGCCAGGCTCCTCTGTCCATGAGATTCTTCAGGCAAGAATGCTGGTGTGGGTTGCCATTTTCAGATTTTACCAGTGGATTCTTGGAGAGGGCAGAAAATACTATAGGGAAATTCGTCTTATAAGGAACTCCAAGCAGCATCAGCGGTACTGCAGTTACACCTTCTGGTCCAGTGACACTAAGGGGAGCTGAGAATGCTTGGCATAAGCTTTTCAGCTCCAGGAAGGTAGACCATGAACAGACCTCCCCACCAACAGCAACAAGAGTGCTTCTGCGCCTGACGCCACTGCTCTCCACTCACACCATTCGATAACCTGGTGGCCTGGCAATCTCTCCCCTTCAGCACTGGCAGGAACAACATTCTTCAGAGGGGGAAGTACAGTTTAATTTCTAGGTTCACCCAGGCATGGACTGGGCTGCAAAGGAGGCTGATAATGAAATATTAGTGGCGCATATTTGATAATGTGCTGGGTGTACCTGGCACACAGCTCAGGATGAATGAACACCTTCCTCTGGGGGGTCTGCACCCTTTCTGCCCAGAGTGGGCAGTGCTCAGAAAAGCCAGGACTTTGTTCCTTGTGTTCTGCATATCCACTTCACAGTCCCTCCTCTAAGCAGGAGACCTATGCTCCTTCGCTGGCTCCCTCCCCTGAACAAAGGTGGAGGGAGGGGAAGAAGAGAAAGAAAGAAAAAGCACTGCTTCTCCCCTGACTTGCTCTGCTCTAAACTGAGATCTGACAGAGAATGGTATTTCTCTCACTGCGGTTTCCCAGTGACAATGGGGTCAAAGAAAGCATTTTTCAAAAAGAGCTTCTTTTCTCAATTTATGGCAGAGCATCCAGTAGCAAGCAGCAAAATGAAATAGGTCTCTGTTATCTCTCCCCCAAAAAGAGACAACCATTACAAGGGAAGGAGATAATTCCCGTCTGGCTTTTATATTCTTCATAAAACGCATTGTGCAGGCATGTAAAATATATGGAACTGGGCAGACATATGAGGCGGGGAAAGGTACAGCCTCTGACTCCTCATGCTTTTGGAGGCTGGAGGACAGCAAAGCAGAAAGCTTTCTTTCTCCTCCCCTCCTTTTTTTTTTCCCCCTGAGAATAAGGACAACAGTAACTGAGAAGTCCCCCCAGTGTAGCCTCTTTATTGACCATTTCCATGGAAGATGAAAGCATAGAGGCTAAAGTTATAATAATAGTAGTAGAAATGATATTTTAAAGCCTGCTTTTTTCACTTTTCCCATCTGTGACTCAGCTTTCAACTTGCTGGAATACAGGTTACAACTTCTTGAGTTCTTAGGGGATGGGGTAACTTTAGTTTTATGGTGTTTGGTCAGTCCAACCATGTATCTGCTCACATATTTAGCTCAAGCCATATATGCCAATCTGTACATACATGTGCACATACGTAATGTCCTTCTAGTCTGAGTTCTCCAGAAACTGATAGATGCTTTGGCTGGAAGATGGCCTCAAGAACACTTATGTCGTGTTCCAGGAGGGAGAATGCAATGGCGTGTTGCAGGTACCTGGCTCCATGTTAGATGCCCTTTCTTTAAAGTGTCTTCCACCCTGTCTCTCCTCGACTTTTCGGTCAAAAGTTGTTAAAACAACTTAAATGGAGACACATGCCAAATTGTCCCTGAGCTTTATCTGAGAAGCAGCTTGTGGACTAAGCACTGGAGGAACAAGATAATCTGTTCTCAGAAAATAAGATAATTTGGAATTTGGGACTGAAATGCAGTCCATGGCAAAATTAGAGTCTGGCTATGAGGATGTATGGGTGTGTGAGTCAATGGAAAAGTGAGTGGAGGAGATAAAGGAGAGATAATCATCCCTTCATTTCTCTCTCTTTTCTGCTTCCTCTATCCTTCCACAAGACTATGAGAAATTCATATGCACAGAATACTATGCTAAGATTTCAAGGCAGCATAGTCCAAGTCTCCTAGGATTCAATGTTCATTAATTCTCTAGACTAGTGGCTCCCAAAGGTAGGGGACTTTTAACAGCACAGATGTACATGCCCTACCCCAGACCAACAGAATCAGAACAGAGAAGTCGCAGAGTCGAGAACTCTGTGTTTTAAAGTTGCAAGGACACTCTCATAAGCAGCCAGAGAGGACACCTGCTTTCCTCCCAGGAAGGAAGACCCAATATTACAAAAGGGTGCAGAGCTTATTTCCACTCTATCACTATAATTTGCTCTTTGTGGGTTTTCTCATACCTTAGGATTTTTACCTCTACAATGAAAGTTATGGGGAATTCTCCAGTGGTGCGGTGGTTAGAACTCCATGCCAAAGGCCTGGGTTTCAATTCCTGGTCAGGGAATTAAGATCTCACAAGCTGCACAGCATAGCCAAAATAATAATAATAATAATAATAATAATAATAATAATAATAAAATTGAGAGTCCATTGTAGTTTTTTAAAAAGTAAAATATAGGTTTTGGTAGCACAACGTACAGGGTTTTGGTAGGACTAAATATGGTGATGTAGGTGGACATGCTTTCCAGTCCATAAAGGGCTGTGCAATGTGGCCCCCTCTCTTTGTTTTCTAAGAGTCGTTCTTCATCTTATTTCCCTCAAGTCCTGGGGAAGAGCTGTCCTACCCCTTGCACTTCATTGTTCTAGTCCTGCCACTGCTCCATATCTCCCATCTTTCACTCTCTGGGTCCCCACCATCCCTTCCTTAGCTACACACATGCTTCCATCATTTCATCTTTAAACTCTCTTTTTTTTTTTTTTTTTTTGGTAGTGCTATTCTCTTAAGCTACAGTTTTATCTCCTTCCTTTCATTCTTCAATAGACTTGAAAATACAGGATACTCTCTGTTTCCATTTTCTCTCTACACTTCTACACCACTCATTAATGGTTAAAAACAGCATGTCTACACCCTTGCTGCTCAATGAAAACTGTGCCTTCAAAGCTAACAAATGGCTGCCAATTCTTTTTTACCACCTAGTTTCAAATATCACCTCTATACAGATGTCCTCAGCTCTGTTATATCTTGAGCTCCAGTTCTTCATTAATATTAATAACTGCTCATTGTGTATACCTGTGCTGTAGCTATGGAAGAACCTCAAATCAGCTTGCCGAGTTGCTCCTTTTCTTCAGTTGTTCTATAAACCTAGAATCTAGTTACTGGTTATCTGCTGACATTTTATCAGAGACCTGAGCTGGGGACTGGGGAGAAGATCATACTGGTTTTTCCAACCTGATTTGTGTCTAGTCATCCTTCTAGCGGGGCTCCATTGCAGTTCTAACTGTGCTCAGTGTTTCTTTGTTTTCTTTCTGTTTTTGTGTTTTCACTACCCTTTTTATGACCAGGACTTAGCACAGAGTCAGCACATCATAGGTTTCAATAAGCTTATGTTGGATCAAGAATTAAGTAAGCAGGTTGAGTTACAGGTTGCTGTTGTTTAGTTACTAAGTCATGTCCAACTTTTTTGTTACCCCAGGGACTTTAGGCCACCAGGGTCCTCTGTCCATGTGATTTCCAAGGTAAGAATACAGGAGTGGTTTGCCATTTCCTCCTCCAGGGGATCTTCCTGACCCAGGGATCAAACCTGTGTCTCCTGCATTGGCAGGTGGATTCTTTACCACCAATTCACCTGGAAAGCCCGTGAATTATAGGTAGCTGTACCTGACTAGATAATGCCTCCTCTGTCGCCGTTAGGCTTCTCTATCTTTCAATACATGCACAAAATTCTCCACTGATGCTTCAAATGTTGTTCAGACCACAGGGCCCAGGGAAGATGCCCAGGTATTCCAATGATTGTCTGAGGAACAAGATAGTATTTGGACCAGATAGTGTTTGGAAGGAAGCTTATAAAAGAAAGATAGGGCAGAAAATGGCTTTGCTGTTGCTCAGTCACTAAGTCATGTCTGACTCTTGGTGACCCCATGGACTGCAGCACATCAGGCTTCTCTATCCTTCACCATCTCCCGGAGCTTGCACAGACTCATGTCCATTGAGTCGGTGATGCCATCCAACCATCTCATCCTTTGTCATCCCCTTCTCCTCCTTCAATCTTTCCAAGCATCAGGGTCTTTTCCAATGAGTCGGCTCTTTTAATCAGGTGGCCAAAGTATTGGAGCTTCAGCTTCAGCATTAGTCCTTCCAATGTTTATTCAGGGTTGGCCTAAGCAAGGCTATTTCCACACTGCCCCAAAGGAAACATCAATATTCTCTGAGGTCAGAATCTTCTAGAAAATCCTACCAAATGCTGCACTTTGTTGATGTACCCCATGGAATATTTAACCAATAAGGGAACTTATGAGAATAAATGAGCTTTTTTTTTTTTTCCTAAGCAACATTTATAATACAATGGTGATACTTGAGGGGAGGTACTGCCTTCATGGGGGGCTGGATGCTGTCCAAGTTCCTGGGAAAGGCAGCCTTTTGTGTACACACATGTCTATGTGGCTCATTGCCACTAGAGGCTGAGCCCATAACTGGAATACGAGCATTGTGTTCCAGACAGGGATGCACCGAAGTGTAAAGCAGCAAAGGAAGTTACTCAGTAAGCCCAGCAGGAACCCTGGTATTTATTCAACCAGAGTTACCAGCATTCCGGCAGGTCAGGCTGAAGACCCCCTCCACCCTTATGTGCCTATCTTCAGCTGGCCTCCTGTGCCCTGGCCAGCCAGCCACGGTTACTGTGACAGGGTAGTTTGTACTAATAAAGCACACTGCAAAAACCATCGCAGCTTATAGAGAGGGGACAACTGTTGAGATCCTGTTTTTTTAAAGTTAGTTGTGCCTTTGGTGGGGCACTTGAGGATTTCCAGCACACCCTTCTTCCCTTAGCTTTCCTGGTGCCCATGCCTGGCTAAGGGCTTCCTTGATGGCTCAGATGGTAAAGAATCTGTCTGAAATGTGGGAAACCCAGGTTACATCCCTCGGTTGGAAAGATCCCCTGGAGAAGGGAATGGCTACCCACTGCAGTATTTTTGCCTGGAGAATCCCATGGACAGAGGAGCCTGGTGGGCTACAGTCCATGGGGATCACAAAAGAGTCTGACACAACTGTGCAACTAACACTGCCTGGCTAATGTGGTTTGGGAAATCTGAGAACCAGTCAGGCAGGAACAAAACAAATCTATAGACAGGAAATTATGTCCTCAAATGCCCTGTGCACACCTGCCACTTTGGTACTCTTTCCATCTCTTGAAATTCTGTCTGTCCTCTCCCTCCCAGATTTCTGTCCCTACACAGGGCTTTCAGGAAAAGATCTGATCTTTGTCATTTACAACAGAACGCAAAGTTAAGCTCCTCTACTACATCTCCTGGTCTTCCCAGGTAGCACTAGTGGTAAAGAATCTACCTACCAATGCAGGAAACAAGAGAGAAGTGGGATTGATCCCTGGGTGGGGAAAATCCCCTGGAGGAGGGCATGGCAACCCACTCTAGCATTCTTGCCTGGAAAATCCCATGGACAGAGGAGTCTGCTGGATACAGTCCATGGGGTTGTGTGGAGTTGGACATGACTGAAGCGACTTAGCAGGCACGCACATACTACATCTCCCAGGAATACTTGCCAGTGAAATCAGCTACTACCTGCAGAATGAAAGAAGTTGTTCTCTGTTTGTTTCAAGCCTCCCTGACTAGATTTGCTGTATGAGCAACACAGAGGCACATGTCTGTGGCATTTAAATGCCAATGTTTCACAGCTTTTGATCCCTGCAACAGTCACATGAGATAGAAGAAATATTCTTGGCATCTTCATTGACTAGAAAAAGAAACTGTAGTTGTGACTGAGCAGATAAGATCCCATTGGCAAAAGAGTCCCATGACTGTTGGATAGCAGATGGTCCCAGAGCTCCATCCTGAAGCCAGGATCCTCTAAGTCAGAGGTCCCCAACCTCTGATATCTAATGCCTGATGATCTGAGGTGAAGCTGATGCAATAGAAATAAAGTGCACAATAAAAGTAATGTGCTTAAATCATCTTGAAACCATCCTCCACCCAGATCCATGGAAAAATGGTCTTCCATGAAACTGATCCCTGATGCCACAAAGGTTGGGGACTGCTTCTCTAAGTGACAAAGCCTCATGTGACCTTACCCTCCTCTATGCCAGGTCCTGGTAGCTAGGTGCCCAGGGCACCATATCATACCATATTCTGTGTACCAGGACACCTGACTAGCTCAGATACCACAGAGGATACTAGCAATACTGTGAGTTGCAGTTCAGTTCATTTTAAATGATTATTTTCCCTAAAGTAGTCGATCTCTTACCAATGTTTTTGGGCTCATGGCTTTCCCTTGCTCCTCTAAGATCCTTGAGTTCCTCCACATCAGATTTGATGTTTCCACTTGCTCCCAGCTTAAAAGACCCTCTTCCCTATCTTTGTTTTCTTTGTGTGGTCTTTCCAGACACTAGGTGAGAGGGCTGTGGACCAGGGCGTCTCTCATCATCACTGGGCGTGAGCAATTTGTGTCTGCAAATTGCAGGAGATGAACTGGAGAAGGCAAAGAAAAAAGTCCTTTTGGAGGCAGAGACGACCACAGAAATACTGTGCTCCGTGAAATAGATAAGCAGAAGAGCTGTTTATTCCCTTGGTGGCATGAGGCCCGGCTTTGAGGCAGATAAATCTTTGCTGGTAATACAGTACTTAAACCAGAACTGACACCTTTTTATATCAACTGCAGAGAATTGCCTTTGTGAGGCTCGGATACAAAGGCTGCCGCTGCTCTTTCTTGCATATCAATTCCAAGGCAGCCTGTTGCTTATCTCATGCCTGCCCTTTGGGTAGCTGCCTCTGGTCTCAGTGTAGCATCAAGGTCTGAGAAGGGCAGAGGAGAGGAGAGATGACCCTGAAATGTAAGGGACAATGAGACAAAGCAGGGAGACTCTGGATGGAGTTAGGGGATATCCTCTCTTCCCCTCCCACCTCCTGATTCCTAAGCAAGAGCCACTGGAACCAGCTGGCTGGGGGCACAGCAGATGGGCATTCACTGTGCACACAGCCTTGGCCAGGCACTGTGGCCCCAGGGCAAATGGGCTCAAATTATTTTTAACTCTGTTCTTTAACAGACAATGAAAACATATTTCTGAATACAAATTGGAAAATACTGATAAGCAAAGAGAATAAATGTATTATACATATATATTTTGTTATGTATGCTTCCAAAGGTAAATATACATATATATAGTAATGTATTTATGTATGTATATATGTGTGTGTGTGTAAGTATGTGTATATAAGTACATATGCATGCATGCTTAGTCACTTCAGTAGTGTCTGACTCTCTGTGACCCCATGGACTGTAGCCTGGCAGGTTCCTCTGTCCATGAGATTCTCCAGGCAAGGGTATTGGAGTGAATTGTCATGCCCTCCTCCAGGGGACGTTCCCAACCCAGGGATCAAACCTTGTCTCCTGGGTCTCCTGCACTGCAGACTGATTCTTTACCCACTGAGCCACCTGGGACACCACCTGGCACCACAGTGCCTGGCCAACCAACCTGTAATGGACCAAATATCTGTGCCCCTTTCATATTGGAGATGGGTCTTTAAGGAGGTCATTAAGGTTAAATGAGGTCACAAGAGTGGGTTCTCATCCAGTAGGATTGGTGACCTTGTAAGAAGGCGTATCAGAGAACTTCCTCTTTCTTTGTCAAATGGGGACATAGCAAGATGTGGCCAGGCATCTGCAAGCTGGGAAGAGAGTCTCACCAGAAACTGAAAAGGCTGGGACCTTGATCTGGGACCTCCAGCCTCCAGAACTGTGAGAAATAATTTTCTGTTGCTCAGGCCACTAAGTCTATGGCAGCACTAGCAGACCAAGACATATGCTCTACATAGAATTTTGCCTCCATGTTCATCTTGAATGCATCAGGCACCTCTCTCTAGCACATATACTCCCATGACCTCATGAAAGGAGCTAAGTTTGTCACTCTGTTCTCACACTCAGGAACCTCTGTGGCTCTTAATCATCTTTTCATTTCTCTGTTCGGCTGCAGGACTTCCTTCATCTTTCCCTTTCCACCCAACTCAACTCTTTCCAATGGAGATAAGGTGGAATCTGTAGACATGATTTTGGCATAAACAATTAGTTATGTGACCTTTCCCAGTGAATCTCTAACCCCCAAATCAGTGTGTTTTCTTATAAAGGAAGCTAATAATTTTGACATCTTATGAATAGGGTGAGAACTGAGTTGGAAAATACTTATCAGCATGCTAAGTCACTTCAGTCATGTCCAACTCTGTGCGACCCCATAGATGGCAGCCCACCAGGCTCCCCCGTCCCTGGGATTCTCCAGGCAAGAACACTGGAGTGGGTTGCCATTTCCTTATCAGCATGGTGGCTGGTAAATAGTAGATGTTCAACTCAAGCAAAAGCAGGTGTCTGTGCACACTAGTGTCTTCAGTCTCCTGTGCTTTCCATACTCAGAGAGCGTCTCCCAGGGCCTTGCCTGATTAGGTGTCCAGTCCAGCTCATTTCTCCTTCCCAGCTCGAGGTGGCTTTGGGTGCACTTTTCTTTGTTCTACCTACCTGATTCTTCTCAGCTGTCCCTGCCCTCTCCAATCTCATAGGTTCTTCAACTTCCAAGACTGTCTAAAAGGAAGGAGCTCTGGTCCTATGAATAGTTTACAGTTCCCTAAATAAATTCTAGCACTGACCAGGTGGCTCAGTAGTAAAGCATCTGCCTGCCAATGTGGAAGACTCGGGTTCAGTCCCTGCGTGGGAAAGATCCCCCTGGAGAAGGAAATGTCAACCCACACCAGTATTCTTGCCTGGGAAACCCCATGGATAGGGGACCTTGGGGGGCTACAGTCCATGGGGTCACAAAAAAGTCAGATATGACTTGGTGACTGAACAACAGTAAAACAAATTCACAGGCCCCTTTTGATGTGGAGGGTTTCATAGTTTGCCTTGAGATAATGGAAGTGGATAATAGATAACATACTAAGGAATTCACTTTGCACTCTAAGTCATGGGTCTAGGATGGACCAGACCAAGGTCCTTACCTGGCCCTGTTTCATGATATGGTCCTTAGAAAAGATCACTTTGGCAATTGTCCCAGGAATTGATATTACTCTTTCCCAGCCCAGTCATGGGGCATGAATTGCATACCTTCCAAAGCACTAGCTCCCTGCAGGGCCAGAGCATTGTTTGTGGCATAGAACCTGTAGTTGTGGGCACTTGGCAGAGCTGGAAGCTCAGGTCCCCTGCCAATCCGTAGCTTCCTTCCCAAGCAGCTGCCACCGCACAATGGAATTAACATAAAACACAACTCGGCAGAGGCACATTTAATTTACAGTGATTATACTATCTATTATACAACACAGTTTTAAGTACTACAAGCTCCCTGGAGAATAGGGGGAAAAAATGCGTGTGAAAAGAACCCAACCCTCTCCAAAATCACATAATAACAGAAGAATCTCGGTAACAAAATACAATTCATGGCACAATAACTAGTGTATTTTAAAGTACTTAACATTTCTCAAGTCTCTATTTCATTCCCATCAGGATCTCAGTTTATTTCTAGAGGATAAAAAGCAAGTATATCAACAATTTAGAATTCTGAGAGACAATTAGAACTGAATGTGAGTTTTGTTTTTTTTAAACAGGAGAACAAGTGTTCCATTCTGAATGTTGGGTAGGTTTCCAACTGGATGGAACAACTGTGCTCTGTTGGTGCCCCCCAGCCAACCCTGGGATCCCACACCACGTCCTTGGCCTGGGAAAGCTCTAAGCCTTCCATGCTGATGGTCTACAGGGATGGCACAAGAATGAGAACTCTGATGTCTCTAGTCTTGACTCCACCACTCTCTAGTCATGTGACCACTCTGGTCTTCAGTTATCTCATCTGTAAAATGGGGATAATACCAGCTAAGTCAGATATATCATGAGAATTGGATAAGATTTCATAGTTAGCCAAGTGCCTGACTTACAGCAGGAGCTCAGTAATCCTTTTTTCCTTTCTTGCTATATTTCCACCTCCTACTCCCTTTCCTCCTGGAGTAACTGCAGAGGCCATGCTTTTCCCAAAGGAATGAGTCATGAAATGTGAGCTTCAAGGTGACCCTGGGGAGATCTTAGAGACAAGAGGGTGTTGAACAGCTTTCAAGCAGCCTCTGCATCTTGCTGGTGTGCGTCAGCCTGGAGGCATGTGCAGGTATGAACCCCATCTGAAGCAGAGAGCTGGACTGGGTGGGCTGTGATCCGAAACAGTCCTATCCCAGCTCCTCAAACCACTAGAGTCTAAGGAGTGCTCTGTGTGTGGAAGAAGTACAGGACAGCCCTAAGTTGGACGGGAGGACAGAATGTGGTGAGGGCATGGAGAAAGGAATCAAACGCCCTCCCTGTCTGCCTAGTGGAAAGGGGTTACTGACAGCCACTCCTGAATTCACTGCCCCTGGCTCACATCTTCAGTGGATGACAATTGTTCCCATTCTTCAGGGAAAGGGGAGGAATCTCAACCTCTCTTCATAGCTTGGTTAGCAAACTTTATTTTGCTAAGTCAAGATGGCTTTTACATCGCTCATTGCAACGTTTGTGCCCTGGATCCCTGTGTTGTGTTGGATGCCAGGCCAGACACAGAGTCAATACAAAGATGAACAAGATTGTCGTCTTTATTTTGAGGAGTAACATATACATACTTCTATATATAAAATATCTTCCGTGGTGGCTCAGATGGTAAAGAATCTGCCTGCAACGTGGGAGACCTGAGTTCAATCCCTGGGTTGGGAAGATCCCCTGGAGAAGGGAATGGCAACCCACTCCAGTAGTCTTGCCTGCAGATTCTCCTGAACAGAGGAGCCTAGTAGATTATAGTCCATGGGGTCACAAAAATTTGGACACAACTGAGCAACTGACATATATGAAATAAACAAGAGGGACCTACTGTATAACACAGGGAACTATATTAAAGATTTTTAAATAACCTATATTGGAAAAGAACCTGAAAAAGAATATTTTATATGTATATAAATAATTAATATGCTATATGTAGGATTAAGACTATTATATATTATATATTATATATATATATATATTATATTCTGAATCACTTTGCTGTAAACACTTGAAACTAACACAACGTTGTAAATCAATTATACTTCAGTAAAAAAGGACCATCATCTTGCTTTGTGGAGGACACATTTCAGACAGTATGCTGAGCTGTGCTGTGCTTAGTTGCTCAGTTGTTTCTGACTCTTTGCGACCCTGTGGACTGCAGCCACCAGGCTCTGTCCATAGAAATTCTCCAGGCAAGAATACTGGAGTGGGTAGCCTATCCCTTCTCCAGGGAAACTTCCCAACCTAGAAATATAACTGGGGTCTCCTGCATTGCAGGTGGATCCTTTACCAGCTGAGCCACCTGGGAAGCCTTTCAGACAATATACAGGAGACTGAAGCACTGCAGGGTTGGGTGTGTGCCCTCAAGGAGCTAAAAAAAACCTGAGATACAAGCATTCAGAAGTTCAAGGTCGGGTGCCTCTTCTGATGTGGAGGAAGATACTCTCAGCTAAATGGGACAGGTCACGTTTGGGACTGTTGAAGACAGCAATACACCCAGCCTTAATCCTCATGCTGTTCTTTACACTGGTTTTCTTAGATCCACATTCCTGAGGGGAACGTGATATGACCTTCATAAATAGAAACAGTTACTTATTCCATAATCATTCTTTTCTGTATTAAGTGAGAGAAGTAGATATCAGTCAGTCCACACATACTTACTTTGCAACTTAATACATGCCCAGAACCTGGAGAGTTGAGCTCTGTGGGAGATATAAAGCAATAACCAATGTGAATAATATTTAACAGTTCACAGAGCATTTTATCATATATTCTGTGACTCTCACAACAAACCTGTGCCATCAAGAAAAATACAGATATCAATATGGAAATAGAAAAGTGAAAGTATTAGTCACTCAGTTGTATCCGACTCTTTACGACCCTATGGACTATACCTTGCCAGGCTCCTCTGTTCATGGAATTCTCCAGGCAAGAATGCTGGAGTGGATTCCCATTCCCTTCTCCAGGGGATCTTCCTGGCCCGGGATCGAATTCGCGTCTCCTGGGTCTCCCTCATGGCAGGCTGATTCTTAACCATCTCAGCCACCTGGAAGCCCAGATATGAATATTTTGTTATTTAAATCTTCATTATTATGATCTTCATCTTACAGAGAGAACCCCGAGGCACAGAAACATTGTGTTCTGCTCCAGTTTGCACAGCTAATACATACTGATTTCCGGAAGCCAGGTCTCCGGATTCTAAATCCTCTGTGCTCTTTACACAGTTCCATGCTGCCTCTTACAAATACATACTAGCAGAAGCATGGTGTTTGAAGATTATTGCTGAAATATCCAGAACTGTATGCAATATGAATTCCAAAAATCTTGCTGACCCTCGGGTTGCATATATACATGAAAGGAGAAATAAATCATCCATTCTGCTCGGAAAGCTCCCAAGTCCAAATGCTTCCTCATCCTAATGAAGTGCCAACATGGTCTCATAGATTAGCTCTTGCACTGGCCAAACTTCACCCTTCTTTCTGGCTCTTCTGTTCCTCTGTTGCTTCACTGAGTTAATAGCTTTTACATAAAAGTGAAAACTAGCCTCTTCTTTCAGATTTCTCATAGTCTTATTTGACCTCTTTCTAAGCCACGAAATGCTGTTCTCATACTGCTTATGAAGTTTCCATCAGGTCCCTAGGGTATGCCTGGGGACAGGTCCAAAGATAGTTATATTATATCCCACACTGTCTCTGTTATTGCTATAGACTGGAATAGATTGTGTTTAAGATTATACCATTCAGCTTTGCATAATTATTAATACAGTTACTTTTTATGGATTTTTGTTCAAAATAAAAAATACAAATAACCACACATCATTTAGTTCATATTCACTGGACACAAAGAAGTCTTACCTTGTTAGAGTCTAGAACTCAGCCACTGGCTTTGACCATCAAGGCAATGCTGGGATTTGGGGCCCAACAGAAATCTGTTCATGGATTAGATATAAGTTTGTTTGATGGAAATGAGACTGAAGAAGTTCAGCACATTAGGAGGATTTCAAATGGAAAAAAAAAAAATGTAGTCTAGCTTGTTGACTATTTCCATCTAGGAAGAAAGGCAAGAAAAAAGACTTGAACAAGAAAAACCAACCCACGATGTCAGAATCACTTACTGAATAATCTAGCTGGAAAAGAAGCCAATTTAGCAAAAAGATAGGAAGTTCAGAGGTGAAGTAGATCTGCCTTCATTTCATCGTTTTCTATTTCATACCTGTATGTGNACTTGAACAAGAAAAACCAACCCACGATGTCAGAATCACTTACTGAATAATCTAGCTGGAAAAGAAGCCAATTTAGCAAAAAGATAGGAAGTTCAGAGGTGAAGTAGATCTGCCTTCATTTCATCGTTTTCTATTTCATACCTGTATGTGCATGGTATAGTTTAGGGGTTTATTGACAGGGAAAAGGGTAGGAAGAAGGAAGGCAGGGAGAGAGGGAGGGAGGAAGGAATGAAGGAAAGAGGGATCATCATGAAGACTTGGAGATCTCGTGTTAGAGTAAAATCAGGAAGAGATCGGCTAAAGTGGTATCAAACAGAAAGAAAGCCCCACAGACAAGGATGACTTCACCCCATTTTTCTTTTGCACGAGTGCATAAAGGGATATAAGAGTAAAAGATCGGATGTCTGGGGCTTTCTTGAAGCCAGGTCTTTACAGAAGAATTGTAAAAGCAGAGAAGAGAATGGAGAGGGAGGAGAGGGATACTAAAAGAAGGAAAGAGAGAAAGGGAGTGAAAAGAAAAGATAGAAGAAAGGAGAGGAGGGAGGCTGTTGTTAGGAAACAGAAAGAAATAGAGAAATTAGGAACAATAAAGAGAATTTTTAAAAAGGATGTGATTTAGGGAAGAAGGAAAAAAAAGAAGCACAAAGAGAAAATATGGTTCCATTCTAAGGATGCTGTCACTGTAGGTACAGGGGTGTTTGGGGGGAAGAGGAGGGAGCCCAGGCCATTGTGCAACTATTATTATATAATTATATCTAATAACAGTAATTCACTGGGAGAGGTCACTGCCTGCATTCTGGATAGATTCTGATTTGATGAGACTGACGTTTCTTGTATTCATGCTGCTTGATGGGGGGCCAGGATGGTGGGAGGGCTCAGTTAGGAGGAGTGAAAGGAATAGAGGATGAGTTGACTTGTTCCCCCTCCAGCTTTCCTGAAGAGAGGCTGCTCCAGACTCAATCACATTTGATTATTCTCATTTATAATTCTCCTAGTCATAGCCTTGTCTCTCCATTAATTATGGCGATTAGTTTGAACTATTGTTGACACTAATTAGACTGTGAGAAACGTGTTTGGGCTGCCCATTGGTCGGCATTCAGAAAGGAGAGAGACGGTGGGTAAAAAGTGGAGAAAGTGCCAGGGCTTAATCTGTCCAGACTTGGGCAGGCACAGAGAAACGAGTGGTGCTGGCTCAACCACAGCAAGAAGAGGGGTCACTGGATTTGACCCCACCTTCCTCAGGCTGCCCTTCTGCACCTACCCAACTTTTGCTTGCTGTTTGCTCTCATGCCCTAGTGTTTCTACACAGACATTGTGCACGTTCCTGTCTGTACATATGTCCATGCTGTCTCCTCCACCTGAAATGCTTGCCTCCTATCTATCAAATCAAAACCCAAAGATCTTCAGGATCCAGCTGATGACCCCATATTCTCCACAAAATCTTCCCTGACTATTATAATTCCAATGACTTTCATTCTGTTTTGAATTCTGTTGCTATTACCATAGGGTAGCTTCATTAAGAGCATGAGATTTGGAGTTAGCAAAACCTGCCTTTGAGTCCCAATTCTAATATTTTTAAGACATATACAAGTGACTTAGCATTAGTTACTTAACCAAATATAATTTTGGAGGTGGGAGGAAATTGGAATAAAAAAAATGTAAGCAATGCAACAGGGGAAGTGCTATTTAGAAATCCAAGAGTTGTTCCTCCATTAAGATTATCGTCAACATCTACCCAAGAGAAAAGAGTGATCCAGTAGTTAGAATAAGTTGTGTTGGAACCAGAAAGTGTTACTCAAGGTTGACCTTGGGTGGCCCCAGAGCTGTTAGATTCTTGCTGCTTTTTGGACTCTGAGTTCATTGTTGGGAAGAAAGAAAGGGGTTATAAGAGAAAGAGAAGCTTACCTACACGTATGATGGGGAAAGGAAGATAAGCACTAAAATGATTATATTTAGGAGTCATGGTTCATAGAACATCTAAATATCTATTAATAGCACTGTGATACACTCTATGGAGGAGGCTTGAAAAGGACAGGTTAGCTTGATCTCCGTCCTGGGTTTATTTTTGTTGTTCTCATTGAGTTCATTTGACAGACTCTTAGTGGGTGTTGACTATGCACCATTTGCTGGACTTGAGTCACAAGAACTCCTCCCTGTCCTCATGGGGTCAAAATCTATAGAGAGATTGGGTTCCCCGCACTGAGGACTGCATGGGCAGGGAGCAGACTCTCTGGTGACTAAGAAGGAGATCTATTTGCAAGGCAGTAATAGAGATGCAGATGTAGGGAACGAACTTGTGAATATGTGGCAGAGGAGGAGATGGTGGGAGAAATTGAAAGAATAGCATTGACATATATACACTATCATGTGTAAAATAGATAGCTAGTGGGAAGCTGCTATGTAGCACAAGGAGCTCAACTCACTGCTCTGTGATGACATAGAAGGGTGAGATGTGGGGGGTGGGAGGGAGGGAGGACCATGAGGGAGGGAGTGTACATATAGCTGATCCACATTGTTGTACAGCAGAAACTAACACATGGTAAAGCAAATATACTGCAATAAAAATATACTTATAAATGTAATTAAAAACAAGACTGGGAAAGTTGTTCCTTGGCTGGACTTGGTCCCAGGCTGATGAGAGATTTGGGGACAATTCTGAAGGATTTCACTCAACTATAGAGTCAGGTCATTACAAGACAACAGCAGAGTCAGCTCTGCTGCTTGACAAGCAAATTGGGGAGCACAGAAGTCACAGTTTTCCTCGGTTCTTGCCTTTCTTCCTCAAGGAACACTGTTCATTCTCTGCCTCTGAGGTTTTTCTCTACTTTCTCTGGAAAGTGCTAGAGGAAAAGCAAAATCTTGCCTTGAGTTGGACAGAGCACCAGAGTAATTAGCACATTAAGACCACTTACAGTGTGAGAGAAGCATAAATATTAAGCTGCAGCTGTTGGTGCTGGACAATAATGGATTTGGAAGAGGAAATCCTGGCCTTCAATGTGTATGGGAAAAAGGGCTTTGTGAATGGAAAAGCATTCACCTAGTGTTATTGTTCTTATTGATGGTGTTGATGTTGACTGAGCCAAGACAGCCTGCACCACAACAGGAATCCCAGGCAGCAAAGAAACCCTAGGCATCTTTGCTTCTCAAGACCTCTTCCAGTAATTAGATTTCTTCCCTTCTTTGATGTCTGGCTGGACCAAAGCAGGTGTGAAATGACATGCCAGTACCAGAGACCACACTCCCAGAAGTATGAATAGTACACAGGAACTGGAGGAAGGAATAGACAGAGTGGAATGTCTTACCTGTCTGAAATGAGTCCAGTTGCTGAGCAAATCCAATACACCAGTCTGTCTTCATACAACATCTTTCTTATTAATAATGTAAGCATGATGGAGGCTTTTATTGATCTTCAATACCTAAATCTTACTTCTCTATGAATAAAAAATGCAATAAGATCTCAGAAATAACCTAAAGACCATAGCCTGGGTCTAAATGACAGGGATAAATTACAGTACGCCGCACAAAACTGAGAAATGTTAATGGCTAGCAGTCCCAGTTTGCTTACTAACTGGCTTAGAGCAGCTCAAAACTGGAGCTGCTGGGGATCCAGCCAAGAAGATCTCTGACCCCAGGCCCTCTGTGGCCTGCAAGACAGCACCAGATCCATCACTGTCAAAGGGCCTGCACTGATAATAGCCACATTTCTTTGATCTGACATACTTTCATGCTTCCACTTTTATTGATGTGTATGTGGGGGAGGGGGTGGGGAGAGAGCATTTAGCTTTTCTTCCTTCAATGGGATTTAAGATGTTATATAAAATTAAACGTGATATCAAATGGGAAAATTAAACCGTAAAATATCTGTAGATTTGGAGAAGGGAATGGCAATCCACTCCACTATTCTTGCCTGGGAAATCCCATGGACAGAGGGGCCTGGTGGACTATAGCCAATGGGATTGCAAAGAGTTGGACATGACTTAGTGACTAAAATTCAACAACAAATACCTAAAATAAGTTATCTACTCTAGCTGGAGTGAGTTTAGTTCTGTGTTTCATTGCATTTAAATATATATATATGTGCTGCTAAGTCGCTTCAGTCATGTCTGACTCTGTGCGACCCCTTAGACGGGAGTCTACCAGGCTCCCCCGTCCCTGGGATTCTCCAGACAAGAACACTGGAGTGGGTTGCCATTTCCTTCTCCAATGCATGAAAGTGAAAAGTGAAAGTGAAGTCACTCAGTCATGTCTGACTCTTCGCGACCCCATGGACTGTAGCCTTCCAGCCTCCTCTGTCCATGGGATTTTCCAGGCAAGAGTACTGAAGTGGGTTGCCATTGCCTCCTCAGATATACATATGTGTGTGTGTGTGTGTGTGTGTGTGTGTGTGCTTCCCAGGCAGCTCAGTGGTAAAGAATTTGTTTGCCAATGCTGGAAACTTGGATCCAATCCCTGGGTTGGGAAAATCCGCTGGAGAAGGAAATGTCAACCCATTCCAGTATTCTTGCCATGGTGATCCCATGGACAGAGGAGCTTGGTGGGCTATAGATTATGGGGTTGCAAAGAATCAGACATGACTTAGCTACTAAACAACAACAAACAAACAATGAAATTAAAGTTGCTCAGTTATGTCTGACTCTTTGTGACCCCATGGACTATACAGTTTATGGAATTCTCCAGGCCAGAATACTGGATTGGGTAGCCTTTCCCTTCTCTAGGGGATCTTCCCAACTCACGGATCTAACCCAGGTCTCCCGCATTGCAAGTGGATTCTTTACCAGCTGTGCCACAAGGGAAGCCCATAAATATATATTCTACAGAAGGCACTTTCTCTATTTTGGCCCTATTTTCACTCTCATCACTTATATAGGACTTGCCTTCTTCCAATGTTCCACTGTGGTGCAGTCCACAGAATTTAGGTGTATTGCTTGACTTTGATGCCAGAGGGATTTTTAGGATATCTGCTGCATAAAATGGAGAAATGAAATGAAAGTAATGAAACATCTCTATCAACTCAACTTTGTTTGAGACCTCTCAGTGGTATCTCTGCTTCCACAAGAAGTGGCCTTTTCTAGATACAGCCTGTTTTCATGTTCCTTTCCTTGTCTTCCAACTCTAGCAAAGCAACTGTTTAGCCTCCATTTTCATCTTGGATAAATGAGAGTTCTGTGGAGCCTTTTGATTTTTTGTCTCTGATCTAAAGTCTAGAAGACATGAACATCCCACATATTCATTCTGTCTCTCTCTGTTTCTCATATTGCTTTACCCAACTCCTTCAGAGAGCCATGTCTCTTGGATACCCCTTTTAATAGCTCTTTGTTGCTACTTCTTTCTTTCCACTGGATGATTCCATCTGCTTCTTTTCTGCAGGCTTCATTCCTTCACTTCAGGTCTTATTATAGATAAAAACAACACTGAAGCAGGAAGCAGGCTCTGTGGCCTATTAACAACCTTGATGAGTCATTTCCCTGACCTCCTGGACATTAACAGAAGACTTTGAATTAGTTCAGATGGTAAAGCATCTGCCCACAATGTGGAAGACCCAGGTTCGATCCCTAGGTTGGGAAGATCCTCTGGAGAAGGAAATGGCAACCCACTCCAGTACTCTTGCCTGGAAAATCCCATGGATGGAGAGAGAAGCCTTGTAGTCTACAGTCCATGGGGTCGCAAAGAGTCAGACACAACTGAGTGACTAAACTTCAAACTTTCAAAGCTCTTCCCATAGCTCAGAAATAAGCTTCCCCCTTCAGCATTTCCATGAAATTGTTCTTTTAAAGGTTAAAATTATTTTCTAATTGCAAATCCGATAACTTTTCTCAATGATCAACCTACTTGACCTTTGGGGCAACATTTAATTATTGATTTAGCTTTCCTTCCTGGAACTTGCCGCTTCTTTTCCTTTCAGTGCCCTCGGCTCTCGTTTACTTAAGATTTCTCATCTGACACTCTTCACATATCCTCAGTTTTCTCTTCCACATCACCAAATATCAAAAAATCATAGAACGTCTCCAGCATATTAAAACCAAGAACAAAACATAAAAAATGAAGCCCTAAGAATCTCATATCCTCAGGAGTTAGCATTCACATATGAGAGTCAGAAAAGTTTATGTTTAGATGTGGTTCAGAAATTTAACCACCAATTTATCTCTTATGAATTAAAACTACACAGAGAATTGAAGATATAATGAATAATAATGATGGAAATGAATGAAACAATTAAAATGATAGTTGTTTAAAATAGAATTACTAATGATCAATTAAACTAAATAAATATAGAATTATCAAATTAATTGTTATAGTTGTAAAATGTAATGCAAATGTCAAAAAGTATATTTTTAAAGGAGAAGATACATAATATGAATAATAATTTTGTGAGGAAAGAAAAAATTAGAAGTAGGCTAAACTTCAAATGTAAGTGAAAGTGTTAGTCCCTCAGTCATGTCCAGTCTTAGGGACCTCATGGACTGTAGTCTACCAGGCTTCTCTGTCCATGGAATTCTCCAGACAAGAATACTGGAGTGAGTTGCCATGCCCTTATCTAGGGGATCTTCTCCACCCAAGGATGGAACCTGGGTCTCCCTCATTGCAGGCAGATTCTTTATCATCTGAGCCACCAGGTCTAAATTTTAAATAATCAAAGTTATTAGATTTACTTTCTTCATTAACATTGATAACTAGGAAAATAGAGTCAATTATTTTACAGACTGAAATTGTATAGCCTAAATGTAATGTGTATATAGCTAAATCATAAGAGGAGAAAAAAAGGAGGAAAAAATATTTTAAAAAAAAATGGAATAAAGCACAAAGTAAGATGACAGTAGATAGTAAAATATATCCATCTTTAAAATAAATACCCCAAATCACAAATTTACATGTAAGGCACAAAATCTTAAAACTGCTAGAGTAAAATATAGGAGACAATCTTCAAGAATTAGGCCTAGGTAAATTCTTTAACAGTACACCAAAAATTTCCATTAAAAATGGACAAAATAGATCTCTTCAAATAAAAAGTTTTGCTCCATGAAATGCCTTGTTAAGAGGCTAAAAACAGCAAACTACAGATTGGGAGAAAATATTACCAAATTACTCATCTGACAATGGAGTTCTATCTAAAATATGTATAAAGAACCCTCAAAACTCAATAGTTGAAAACCAGCAACTGAAAAAAACAAAAAAGAAGAGGTGAATGGCAAATAAGGACTTGAAAAGATGTTTAATATTATAAGCCATTAGAGAAATACAGATGAAAACCACAGTGCTATATCACTGTGTACCCAGTAGAATGGCTAAAACTTTTTAAAAGATAAGATAAAATGCTGAAAAGGATGTGGAAAAGGTAGATCTGGTGTGAATTGCTGATGGGAATGTAACGTGATGCAACTACTCTGGCCTATGGTTGGGTAGTTGCTTATAAAACCCAACATGCACTTATAATGACTCCAGTAATTAAATTCTTGGACATTTATCCCAGAGAAATGAAGACCTGCGCTCACAAAAACCTGTACGTGAATATACATAGCAGCTTTATTTGCAATAGCCCCAAACTGGAAACAATCCAATATTCTTTGGTGGGTGAATGGTTAAACAAACCCTGGTATATCTTTGTCATGGAATACTACACAGCAACAAATAGGAAATAAATAGATCATGAACACAACTTGGAAAGCTCTTAAAGGTATGATGCTTAGTGAAAAAGCCAATCTGAAAAGGTTAACATTGCATGATTCTAAATATAACATCCTCAAAATGACAAAATTATGTAAATAGAGGACAGATCAGTGGCTGTGCTGAAACAAGGATGAGGTTGGGGGCATGGTGGTGGTTATGACTATAATTGGATACTACAAGGGAGTTACTTTGGGTGAGAAAACATGTCTGTATCTTGATTGTGGTGGTGGTTCTACAAGCCTACACATGTGATCAAATTGCACAGAATTGTATATACATGCACATGAGTCCTTGTAATACAGTGGTAAAATCTGAATACAGTTTGTAGTCTATTTAGTCACAGATTAGCTTGTATTATAGTTACAGATGTTGACAGTTATAGAAGTTGAAGCAAGCTGGGCAAAGAATTCAAGGGACTCTAGATGCTGTTTTTGCAACTTCCTGTGAATCTATAATTATTTCAGAATTTAAGTTAAAAATAAATAAATGATATATATTTCCTTTCCTGTCTGATTAGAGGGTCTAGAATCCAGTTCTTGGATTTTAATAGCATGCTCCAGTAAAAAGAAGCAGGGCTTCTTAAGAAATGGTTGATTTTAGGACTAGGGCATGAAATATATAAGATGAATCTGGAGTATCTTTTTTGTAAAGCAAGACTTAGAAATTTTAAATTTAAAAATAAATAAATAAATAAATTTAAAAAAAAAAGAAATTTAATTTTTCTTAAAAAGATTAAACATCAACTGCAAAACTAATTAAATTCACTTTAACAATGTAAATGGTATTTATATATTTATAACTGACAGATAAACACTTCACATTTATAAAAAACATAAATAGAATAAATATATATTAAATACTTATATGACTGTTTGAAATACTACCAGTTCAGTGGTTTATTTTATTTCTTTATTTGCTCTAGATTTGTTTTAAACTCTCTTAAAACTATCATTAGGGCTTCCTAGGTTGCTCAGTGGTAAAGAATCCAACTGCCAATGAAGGAGATTCAGGAGATTCAGGTTCAATCCCTGGGTCAGGAAGGTCTCCTGGAGAAGGAAATGGCAACCCACTCTAGTATTCTTGCCTGGAGAATTCCATGGACAGAGGAGCCTGGAGGGCTACAGTCCATGGGCTTGCAAAAAGTACATACACACACAGAAATATGGTAATTCTTATTCTGACCAACAAGTACTCATCAAACTGAAAAAAAAGTACAGTTATGATCAAGTAGTTTAAAAAGTTCAAATTTATGATCAATTACTTTTTGGTCAGAGCATTTTAACTAGTTACATTTTATGAAATGATTCAAATTTGAGCTGTTGGTCATCAGGGTAATCTCATTTTTGTTGAAAAATGTAGCTATCATATCTATGAACTTTTAGATCCATGTTTTTTACATAGGAGCCACATGAATGAGAAGAATTTCAGAAGTTAGGGGACCAAAACTAGATGAAGGATTTATAAAAAAATTAAATTATAGGATCTGATTTATGTCAAAAGTATTTTAATATATCTGAAAGTGAGAAAGTGCTAAAGTGACAAACAAAACAGTAATAGCAGTTTGTCAAAGGGACACATGAGGCATCTGAAAGAACTCTAAATAGACAAAACTGAAAAGATTACAGTAACAAAATAAACATGATACTTTTGAATTTAACGTGAATTATAAAATAATCTGAGTCCATACCAATATGAAAAAAAAAAAAAACTGAATAAAAAAAGGGGTGAGAAGAAGCAAGTCACCTGTTCTGAATTCCAAATAATTTAGGTAAGTATTCCACCCTTAAGGGAGTGAAGCGTACCTGACCCCCCTTAAGAGCAGGCTGCACATAGAGACTAACTTCCAAAGACTACAATACTGAGGGGATTCCCTAGTGGCCCAGCGGTGGAGACTCTGGGCTCCCAAAGCAGAGGGCCCAATTTCAATCTGTGCTAAGAGAGCTAGATCCCACAAGCTGCAACTGAGAGTTTTCATGCCTCAACTAAAGAGCTCACATACTGCAACTAAGACTTGATAGCCAAATTAAATATATATAAATATATATATATTTATATAAAACAAGACAAAGAGTACAGTACTAAAAAGAAAGTCAAAGAGTAACTTCACGGTGGAGAAAGCTGACAAATCAGACAATCAGAGTTAATATCAACGATGATAAGCCAAGCTAATACTATGAAACCTTGACATAACGTGATGAGAACGGGATTTTAATTCTGTGCCCTTTCTCCATAAAGCTCATACTTTCAGGAAAACAACAACAACAACAACAACACATCAAACAAATCCCAACTCTGCTGAATATTTGACCAGTAGTCCTCAAAATGATCAGTGTCAACAAAAACAAGGAAAGTCTGAGACACTGTCACAACCAAGAAGAGCTTGAGAAGACATGACAATTTAATATAATGTGATGTCCTATATGAGATCTAGAACAGAAAAAAAAAAAAGTGAGGACATAAAACAAAGGAAATCTGAGAAAAATTTGACTTAATTTAACAGTGATGTACCAATATTGGTTAATTATTATTAGTTATACTAATGAAAGTGTAGTTATGTGTTATACTAACGAAAGTGAAGAGGAACTGAAAAGCCTCTCGATAAAAGTGAAAGAGGAGAGTGAAAAAGTTGGCCTAAAGCTCAATATTCAGAAAACGAAAATCATGGCATCTGGTCCCATCACTTCATGGGAAATAGATGGGGAAACAGTGGAAACACTGTCAGACTTTATTTGGGGGGGCTCCAAAATCACTGCAGATGGTGATTGCAGCCATGAAATTAAAAGACGCTTACTCCTTGGAAGAAAAGTTATGACCAACCTAGATAGCATATTCAAAAGCAGAGACATTACTTTGCCAACAAAGGTCCGTCTAGTAAAGGCTATGGTTTTTCCTGTGGTCATGTATGGATGTGAGAGTTGGACTGTGAA
>SJYV01023548.1:23111-55275 GCA_006410875.1 Neotragus pygmaeus | reverse complement strand
AGATCCAACCAGTCCATTCTGAAGGAGATCAGCCCTGGGATTTCTTTGGAGGGAATGATGCTGAGGCTGAAACTCCAATACTTTGGCCACCTCACGTGACGAGTTGACTCATTGGAAAAGACTCTGATGCTGGGAGGGATTAGGGGCAGGAGGAGAAGGGGACGACAGAGGATGAGATGGCTGGATGACATCAGTGACTCGATGGACCTGAGTCTGAGTGAACTCCGAGAGATGGTGATGAACAGGGGGGGCCTGGCGTCCTGTGATTCATGGTGTCACAAAGAGTCGGAAATGACTGAGCAACTGAACTGAACTGTACTAATGAAAGGGCTTCCCTGGTGGCTCAGATGGTAAAGAATCCATGTGCAATGCAGGAGACCTGGATTTGATCCCTGGGTGGGGAAGATCCTTTGGAGAAGGGAAAGGAAATCCATTCCACTGTTCTTGCCTGGGAAATCCCATGGACAGAGGAGCCTGGCAGGCTGCAGTCCATGGGATCACAAAGAGTCAGACATGATTGAGCAACTAACACTTCACTTCATATTAATGTAAGGTGTAAATAATAGGGAAACTGAGTAGGAAAAGTGAAAATTTGTACTGTCTTTACAATGTTCCCATAAGTCTGAAATTGTCTCAAAATAAAAATATTATTTAAAGACTTCAATAATGTTAAACATCCACATTAAAATGCCAGGGTTTATAGACTATGCTAAAACACCACAAAAAAACAAAACTGTAGAGTCCAATGAGATAGTTTTAGTTACATAAACAGCAAAATTACATAAAACTTTGAAAACAAAAGAATGTATAATGATCTATCATGTAAATACAAAGGAGGAAGAGATGGTCCTATGAATTCAAGACAAAAAGCTGTTCAAAGGAGAATGAGGTCATTCTTCATAACAAAGATATATTAATCATTAATATTTATGTTTAAATATACTAAATGAAATAAAGTGGACAGAGAAAGACAAGTAATGTATGATATTACTTATGTATGAACTCTAATAAAGAATGATACAAATGAGCTTATTTACAAAATAGAAAGAGACTCACAGATCTCAAAATAAATTTATGGTTACTAAAGGCTAAATGTGATTAATTATGAGGGAAGGGAAGTGATAAATTAGGAGATTGAAATTAGCATATACAGCTATTTATAAAATAGATAACTAACAAGGACTTATTGTATAACACAGGTAACTGTGGTCAATATTTTTAAATAACCTGTACAGGAAAATAATCTGAAAAAGAATGAATACACACACACACACACACACACACACACACACACAAAATTGATTCATTTTGCTGTATACCTGAAAATAACACAACATTGTAAATCAACTATATGCCAATAAAAACTTTTTTATTAATTTTATTTTATTTTTTACTTTATTCTACTTTACAATACTGTATTGGTTTTGCCATACGTCAACATGAATCCACCACAGGTATACGAGCTCCCAATCCTGAATCCCCCTCCCACCTCCCACCCTACACCATTCCTCTGACATTCGTGAATAATTGCATCACAGAAAAAGGGAGACTTTAGCATAGCTCTCTCAGTCTTTACTAGATTAAATTGACTAGAACAAATGGAGGTAGAGAGGATTGAATAATGTAACAAGTAAGGTTAATTTTATAGATGAATATCAAAATGTGCAACTTGAGAGAATATATTTTTCCCAAGTAATCGTGATATGTTTATAAAAAATTCATTTTACCCTGCTGCTGCTAAGTTGCTTCAGTCGTGTCCGACTCTGTGAGACCCCATAGACGACAGCCCACTAGACTCCTCTGTCCCTGGGATTCTCCAGGCAAGAATACTGGAGTGGGTTGCCATTTCCTTCTCCAATGCATGAAAGAGAAAAGTGAAAGTGAAGTCACTCAATCTTTATACCCTAGATTACAAAGAAACCTAAAAGTTCCTGAAAGAAGTATTTTCTGTTCATGTTTTCTAATTGCCAAATAATAAAGGTAAATTAAAATCTCATGGCTTTTGATATATAAAAAGAATCATTTTTAAAAATTAAGTATTCAAGAAATTAGAAAAAATAACGAAAACAATAGGAAAAAATCAGAAATTTAAAAAAATGACAGAAAAGGAATTCTGTTGTTATTGTTTGGTCTCTAAGTAATTAATTAGAAATTGAAAAAGCAATAGAAATTTGAAATAAAAATCCAAGAGCCTTTTAAAACTTATCTGATAAATAGTTGGCAAGTATAATAAACAACAAAAAGTGAGATTAAACACAAAAGGCTTAAGATACAGCATGAAATCCTAAGAATATTTCTTGAAACTCAAAAAGATACACTTTTAAACTCTGTGTTATTTAGTTAGAAAATCTTACTAAAATGGATGATTTTCTAACAAAATGCAATGACCTAGCTGAACTTAGATAAAACAACTCAACCTTCTATTTTTATTAAAACAAATGAAAGAAATTTAAATTGCTTTTCAAAATCATATTACAGTCTCAATATAACGGACCAAATTCTTTTTGTTTCTGTTTCTTTGCATTTATCTCTTTCTGAACCTCCAGGAATTCCATCTGGATGGATACATTCTCTCCCAGCTGAAGCTTGGGCAATCTTCCAGAACTAACACATCTCTTTCAGCATTTCCACAGCTGTATTATTCTAAAAGTCTTTGGTGTGCCCAAGGTTTTAAAGTCATTACAACCTAAAATTATAACTCTAGAACACTTAAAAAACACAAGTGGAGAGGAATCTTGAACTCTGCCAGAGTCCAAAACCATATTTTTATCCAATGAGTGAGTCTCATCCCCTATCTGGAATTTATACTTTCTAAATCACTGCTGACAGTGATTGCAGGCATGAAATTCAAAGACTTTTACTCCTTGAAAGGAAAACTATGACAAACCTAGACAATATATTAAAAAGCAGAGATATCACTTTCCTGACAAAGATCCATCTAGTCAAAGCTATTGTTTTTCCAGTAGTCATGTATGGATGTAAGAGCTGGACCACAAAGAAGGCTGAGTGCTGAAGGATTGATGCTTCTGAACTGTGGTGCTGGAGAAGACTCCTAAGAGTCCCTTGGACAGCAAGGAAATCAAAGCAGTCAATCTTAAAACAAATCAACTCTGAATATTCATTAGAAGGACTGATGCTAAAACTGAAGCTCCAATACTTTGGTCACCAGATATGAAGAGCCAACTCATTGGAAAAGATGCTGATGCTGGGAAATACTGAAGGTAAAAGGAGAAGGGGGTGGCAGAGGGCAAGATGATTAGATAGCATCATCAACTCAGTGGACATGAATTTGAGAAAACTCAAGATAACAGAGGACAGAGGAGCCTGCCTACTGCAGTCCACGGGGTGGCAAAGAGCTGGACATGACTGAGTGACTGAGCACACACACAAGGCACATAGAGTTTTTACTGAAGAGTCTGGGTTTCATCATTTTTTAACAAACAATTTATTAACTCCTTAGGATTCAGGGAGGGCCTAAAGCAAAGCTTTCCAGATATTATTATTGATTATGATCTTGGCAAGGTTTATCCCCTATGAGAACAGCTGTCATAATATAGACTCAGAATGGGACCTAAATCATTTTGCACTAAGCCAATGAGATTTCAGAGTTTGTTACTACAGGAAGCTTACCTAGCCTATTTTGACTAAGGCATTTTCCTTCCAATCTGGCCATCACAACAATATCATTTGTCATTGAAGATACATACTTCTGCTTTTTAAACAACACACTGTTATCCCAGAAAATGTAGAACTTCTATTATTCCATAATTGTCTTTCTATGTGCCTTATATCTCTATATATATTGTTATCCTGAACAATAATTCCAATAAATCATGATTATTTGGGAGTTGTGCTTAGTCACTCAGTCATTACTGACTCTTGCAATGCCATGGACTGTAGCCCACCAGGCTCCCCTGTCCATGAGATTTCTCAGGCAAGAATACTGGAGTGGATTGCCATTTCCTTCTCCAGGGGATCTTCCCAACCCAGGGATCAAACNTACTGACTCTTGCAATGCCATGGACTGTAGCCCACCAGGCTCCCCTGTCCATGAGATTTCTCAGGCAAGAATACTGGAGTGGATTGCCATTTCCTTCTCCAGGGGATCTTCCCAACCCAGGGATCAAACCCAGGTCTCCTGCATTGCAGGCAGACTCTTTACTGACTGAGCTACAAGCGAAGCCCACCCAGGATATTATTCCCGCAGATATCTGCAAATCCCTCTTGTCCCACTCCATTATTTCTTTTTTTCAGAACAAGTTGTACTTTCTTATATACTATGCAATTTACTAATTTATATCTATTCTTGTCTGTCTTATCTCCATCGCTTCCTTCATTGTAAATCCCATTGAGGGTGAGACATTTCAGACTTTGTTCATTGCTAAAATGGTATCTAAGACATAGCAGAAAATTTAGAAGTATCTACTGAATAAAAAATATATTCATTTAGAGCAAGACAAGATGCCAGTTGCTGTAAGATGCCATTTCACATTTGGACTTGATGAACTTAAAACCTAGAAGGAGAAATCTAGGGTGTACAGACAACATTAAACATAAAAAGTAGTGTGTGTAAGACATGATAAGATTATTTCTAATTTGGTTGAAGACTCCTGTGTGTGTGTGCACATTTGCACGCACACACATGTGCAGAGTGGTTATAGACTATAAAGTTTTTAAAGCAATCTCTTTCTTAAATTTTCCCTACTTCCTTTTACCTTGTTAAATTTATGGACATAGGCCATAATTAAATGTATGGATTGTTCATTACCTTAAGTTTAACAAAGTAAGAATACTCCCAAACAATCGAAAATATGTGTGTAATACACAGCCTTGTGACACTCATGGTTAAGTCTCCACAAAGAAGCTCCTCGAGGATACTGTTTATTACATTATAACATGTCTGTTCCCTGAGGACTCTAGGGAGAAATACACAGTATTTCTTAGGGATCTGGAATAGTTTAGTATCTGCTGAACAATTCATCTATTTTTGTCATAAGGATACTGTAAATTGTGTAATTAATCAGATTGTCCTTTTCAAATAGTTTGTGTGAAAGCTTGAGGCCAAATTAGTGGTTCATCTGTTGCAAAGGCAAAGTCTGTTATGGCTTGTATTTTAAGAGTATTTTCCTCTTTTCTTGGTCCGGCTTAATGACTCTTGCCTTATTTTGCTTTTTCTTTGTCGCCTTCTTTTTAAGCTTTTTTATTTATTTAGTTTATATCCTTATAAGCCATTTTACATCCTTTCATAGAGAAGCTAAGTAAAATACAAAGAAAACAGTTGTTATGTACCTGTTTCAGGTATATCACTGTGCTAGGTCAATGGAAAGGAAGACAAAGGAAGCAAGGAGGACGACAAGTAGACAAAAAAGGAAAAAAAGTGAAACAGAAGGAAAATAAAAAGATGACATAGCCCCTGTCCTCAAGGACCATGAGTAGGGATGACCCGGAGCTCTGGGCACAGCTTCAGAGAACATTGATTTCTCCCCTTTCTGAACTCTAACAACACTTAGATTCAATAACACCCAATTTAGCACTTGATGATATACTGCCTGGTGTTGTCTGCTTATTGTTTTATGTGGCTAAGTGTTGCCTTTTGAGCAGGGACCTTGTATTAACTCCTCATGTCTTCTCACAGTGAGTACTGTGGTTGCTACACAGATTGATTGACCGAGAAGCCATCCTTACCTGGAGGATGGTGCAGACTCTTTCTAATATGCAGGCTGGTATAGCTGACCCCCTTAGACCTGCTAGTCACACAGCAGTATTGACAATCTGATTTCGCCTTGCCTCCTGCAAGGATCTCTGAGGAAATGGACCCTTGCGTATAGTTCTCTGAGTTTGGTTTGTGTCTAAATGTGTTATTATGAGGGGAAAATGAAACGGTTTAATAATAATTAATTTGTGCATTCAGCAGAGATTTGCTGAGTGCTTACTCTGTGCCAGGCATTGTTTCATGCTTTGATAATAAATCAGGAAAGAAAGCAAAGCCTCAGGGACTTCGCTGGTGGCCCAGTAGCTAAGACTCCACGCTCCCAATGCAGAGTGTTTGGGTTCAAATCCTGATCAAGAAATTAGATCACACATGCCACAGTTAAGAGTTTGCATGTTTCAACTGAAGATCCATCATGCTGCAAGGAAGATCAAAGAACCTGCACGCTGCAACTAAGACCAAGCACAGCCATGTAAATAGCTAAATAAAAATTTTTTAAAAAAAGACCTGTCTCCTGATGGTGTTTATAGGCAAGCAGGCTGTGGAGAGAGGGGGGGAAGGCAAATATTAAACACCAGATACAGATCTTTCTGACCCCATGGACTATAGCCCACAGGTTGCTCTGTCCATGGAATTCTTCAGGCAAGAATACTGGAGTGGGTTGTCATTCCTTTCTCCCAGTGATCTTCTCAACCCAGGGATTGAACCCAGGTCTCCATCACTGCAGGCAGATTCTTTACTCTCCAAGCCACCAGGGAAGCCCCATTAAAAAGTAGGCAAATTATATAGCATATTAAAAGAGAGAAGTGGTATAGAAAAATTTTTAAAGGTAAACATGAGTCAGGCCCATTGGAAGTCTTGCATGAGGGTGGAGTGTTGTGCTTGGAACTAAGGTGGTTGAGGAGTGTCTCAGGAGCAGGAATATTTGAGCAAAGGCTGAAAGGAACTGAGAGAGTTAGACATGCTCACATCTGTTCTAAGTGGAGCCAGTGCAAAGGTCCTGAAGCAGAAATGTACTGGGAGAGCTCAGATAGCAGCAAGAAGTTGAGGTGATTGGCATGGAGAGAGGCGGGAGAGGATGGGAAGAAATGAGGTAAGAGTGCAACAGGAATCCAGATAACACAGGACTCTAGAGAATATTTTAGGACTTTTTAATCCTGGTAGGATGGGAAGCCAGAGGAAACTGAGCAGAAGGCTGACATGGACTAATTAGTTTTTAAGAGTTTTCTCCTGTTGCTTTGTTGAGATTAGACAGAAGAGGGGGTGAAAGCTACAAGATAAGCTAGGAGCCAGTGGCAATAATCTGAGTGAAAGGTGGTGGTGACTTAGGCCTGTAGCTTTATTTATAAATGGTGACAAGTGGCCCAAGAAATATTTTTAAAGGTGGCCGTATAGTTTTTCCTGATGATTTGGATATATGATGTAAATGAATGAGTGGAATCAAGGATTTTGACAAAAGTTCTGGCCTGAGTAAATTAAAGGATGGAGTTGCCATCTACTGAGCTGAAGAAGACTCCAGGAAGTACAGGGATCTGGTGTTGGACATGATACTTCTAATGTTTCTATTGGATTTTCAAGTGGAACTTGATAATGCTAGCCTGTTAGTGAGATGATAATTTACAAGAGAGATCTGGAATAGAAATATATACTTGAGGGCTAATGGGATACAGATGTTATTTAAGGCTGTAAGACTGAAGGCCACAAGAGATGAGAGTAGATAGAGGTGAGGGGGCTCAAGGAATGAGCCCTGTGATCCTCCATTAAGTAGAAGCAAGGAGAAAGGGCCAGCAAAGGAGCCTGAGGTGTGGCCAGTGAGGCTGACTGAAAATCAGGAGAGAGTGGTGGTCTGAAAGCCACACTCAGAAAATGTATCAATGAGGAGAGTGTTGTCAACCAGGTCAGAGGTGCTAAAGGGTCAGCTGAATGAAGACAAGTCCAGCAATGCAGGGGTCACCAATGACAGTGATAAGATCAGTTTCACTGGTCTAGTGTGGCCAAAGGATTGATTGAATTGTGTTTGGGAGAGAATGGTAAAAGGGAAATTGAAGAAAGTGAATAGAGATAATTCTTTCAAGGATTTTATTGCAAGGGGAACCACCAGATTAGTGGCTGGTAGGGAAGTGAGGATCACAAGAAGGGTATTTTTAAGATGAGAAAAGTAGCAGTAAAGCAATATTTTGTATGCTGATGGAGCTATTTCAGCAGAAAATGAAAAAAAAAATCAGTAATGCAAGGGAGAGAATGGGGAAGAATTGCTGAAATAATGTTTTTGAATATGCAAGACAGGAGTGAAAGAAATGACGGAGAGCAGAATCTGGCTGAAGATGGTGGCACAGACTTGGGAACAAGATCACAGAACATGTGGAAATAGAAGCTGCTAGTGAGTAGAATGCATGTATGTGCCCTCAGTTGCTCAGTTGTGTCTGACTTATTGTAACACTATGGACTGGAATCCACCAGTCTCCTCTGTCCATGGGATTTCCCAGGCAAGAAAACTGAGGGAAGTTGCCATTTCCTACTCCAGGGGATCTTCCTGATCCAGGGATCGAATCCCTGTCTCCTGCATCTCCTGCATTGGGAGGCAGATTCTCTACTACTGACCTACCTGGGAAACCCAAGTGAGTAGAATGTAATGCTATAATAACAACCAGTTTTTACTATACACCTAGGATGTGCTAGGCACTGAATATAGACAAGGGATTCACAAAAATCCCAATGAGGTGAGTACTAGCTTCTGTCGTTTACAGATGATGAAACAGGTTTAGGGAGTGGAATAGCTTCAGAGAGTGGAATAACTTGAACAGGTCATACTAAGACTGGTAGCTGGCAAAGTGATTATGGTAGCCTCCGAAACCATGTCTTCCTTATGTCAAAAGTCACAGTGGTAACCACTGTTCTCTGCTATTTCTCTAGAGGATGTCTGTGGTCTCTTGGGAATGGATCTCTAGGAGAATCAGTGGGCACCTCCCCAGAGGCCAACGGATTCCAGCAGAAGCCACGAATAAAACAGGAATCAAGAGGCTGCAGTCAGCACATTTTGTCACTTCTCTTCTCTTTCTGTTTAAATGCAGTTTCAAGTAACCACAAAGTGGTAGTCCAAAGGAAAATTCTCCCTCAAGAATGCCATTAACATTTAATATTCCTCTCCATAAAAGAAGGAAATAAGAACTTGTTTAGAACCCACTGATTAGATCAGAGAAGGTGATAGACAGACGTAGAGGGAGCTCTAGCACAGTCTCCAACACCAAGCCCTGTGCATCTGTATGCCAGACCTGAGTATAGTACTGGAGTATATACTGCTTTCTGTCCCCTGTATCACCTTACATGGGTAGTTTGTCCTTCCCATAGAAGATCTGAAGATACCTAAAACTGGAGACCATCTAGTCCAGCCTCCCACCCAGTGGAGAATGCTCTCTTAAATGACCCTGCCAGGTCCCTCTTGGACAGCTTCATTGGTGTGGATCTTACTATCTTATTGCTTCTCTGGTGACTCAGATGGTAAAGAATCTGCCTGCAATGTGAGAGACCATCTTCAATCCCTGGGTCAGGAAGATTCCCCTGGAGAAGGGATATGCGTCAGTCTTTTTGTGTGAAGAATCCCATGGACAGAGCAGCCTGGCAAGCTATAGTCCATGGAGTCACAAAGAATCGGACATGACTGAGAGACTGACATTTTCACTTTCACTTTTCTGTGTTATTGGACAGGTGGCTCCATTGTAGTGGACAGCTACAATTGTTCGAGTTTTGCCTTAAATGTTGCTAGAATCTGCTTTCTTTCATCCCTCTGCCCCAACTACAGCAATGTAGTTATACCTGCTTGCTTTCCTGGTTAGACCATTTATCCTAAGCAGTGGAGGCAGAGAAGATTTACTTCTATAAACTTATGGAAATAAACTTGGTGCTTGCAAGAGTGGATGCAGTAGGAGCCGAGGAGCCTGCTTTACAGAATACCAGGTGGTGATACTTTTCGTTCCAGTGAGGCAGAGAAAGCCCAGATTCGGTGTATCCTAGACACTGCTCTCTGCTCTGTCATTTGGACCCCTTGCTTCCCTCTTTCACAGAAATCTGCTCTGCTATGATTCTCCTAGCAATGCTTGTCTGGTAGAGAGTAATCGAAAGAGTCTCCCCAGCCCCACTCCTCTCCCTTAGATCACCCTGATTTATCTGAGCAGTTTTTGCTCATAACGAGCCATCCTTGAGGGAGCCCTAGTGATATCACTCATCAGAGCAAGCACATAGCTTGAGAGAGAAGCTGTCACATCTGAAATGCCATATTTCTCCCAGAAAGAAGGAAATCTGTGAGATGCTGGGATGATGGCGGTGAATGGTGCAAATCTGGATCCTAAGATGCTTCAGTCGTGTCTCACTCTTTGTAACCCCATGGACTGTAGCCTGCTAGGCTCCTCTGTCCATGGGGATTCTCTAGGCAAGAATATTTGAGAGGGGTACCATGCTCTCCTCCAGGGGATCTTCCCAACCCAGGGATTGAACTCACATCTCTTATGTCTCCTGCATTGGCAGGCAGGTTCTTCATCACTAGCACCACCATCCCAGGTGGCAGGTTCTTCATCACTAGCGCCACGCTTCCCCCTTTTTTTTACAATAATTTCTAAACTGCTTCTATACACTATATTTTATTCTTTCTAGGGACAGCTCTGTGAATACTTTGTAAATTAACAGAACATTCTGTTTAAGGCCCATTCAGGGTGAACATTGAGTCCTGCCTTCAGAGGAGTACAGGATGGTGAGTGAAATTCAAGTTCTGCCCAGCTGCCTGCCCGTTTGCCTGTTTTTGCAGCTTCAGACCACTCTGCAGCAGAGAAGCATCAAGACAGAGGGAGGTCCTGAGAAACTACATGGAGCTGGACTGCCAGCATCTGGAGCATGGTCAACCTGATTGTAGAACTTAGAGAATCTAAGGGTCAGATGGATGGACATGGAGCTGGGGAAGAAGAATTTTCTTTAGGGCCCATGGTGCTATCATGAATTAAAGCATTTTGAGGTTGATGAATCCTTTTGTACTTCTGAAAAGATGCAAGCAGTTATTCATCACCTTTGACTTCTCTGCACAACATGGGACAGCCACCAGTGATATGTGGAGTTCTTCCCTTGGTGACCAGTCACAAGCCAGAAAACACAAAATGCAACAAGCACCTACCACATTCAGAGATAGTGCTAAGAGCTTTCACATATGCTACCATATTTAATCCTCCACTTGGTTAGAAGCAAGATGTTATGAAATCTTACACAAAAGGAAACCAAGGGTTGGAAAAGTTATATAAACAGACAGTTCTCCAAAGAAGATATACAGATGGTAACAAACACACATGAAAAGATGCTCAACATCACTCATTATCAGAGAAATGCAAATCAAAACCACAATGAGGTACCATCTCATGCCAGTCAGAATGGTTGCTATCCAAAAATCTACAGACAATAAATGCTGGAGAGGGTGTGGAGAAAAAGGAACCCTCTTACACTGTTGGTGGGAATGCAAACTAGTACAGCCATTATGGAGAACAGTGTGGAGATTCCTTAAAAAAACTGGAAATAGAACTGCCATGTGACTCACTGCTGGGCATATACACCTAGGAAACCAGAAATGAAAGAGACATATGTACCCCAATGTTCATCGCAGCACTGTATATAATAGCCAGGACATGGAAGCAACCTGGATGTCCATCAGTAGATGAATGGATAAGAAAGCTGTGGTACAAATACACAATGGAATATTACTCAGCCATTAAAAAGAATATATCTGAATCCGTTCTAATGAGGTGGATGAAACTGGAGCCTATTATACAAAATGAAGTAAGCCAGAAAGAAAAACACCAATACAGTATACTAACACATATATATGGAATTTAGAAAGATGGTAACAATAACCTTATATGTGAGACAGAAAAAGAGACAGAGCTATACAGAATAGTCTTTTGGACTCTGTGGGAGAAGGCGAGGGTGGGATGATTGAGAGAATAGTACTGAAACATGTATATTACAATATGTGAAACAGATCGCCAGTCCAGGTTAGATGCATTAGACAGGGTGCTCAGGGCTGGTGCACTGGGATGATCCAGAGGGATGAGATGGGGAGGGAGGTAGGAGAGGGGTTCAGGATGGGGAACACATGTAAACCTATGGCTGATTCATATCAGTGTATGGCAAAAACCACTACAATATTGTAAAGTAGCCTCCAACTAAAACAACAACAACAACAAAAACAAAACAAAACAGTACAGGGCTGAGCTCTGGTTAATTTCAAGTTTATTGCACATTATCCTAGATTAAACTGTGAAGTGTTTTCACCATGTACGCCAATCCCATTATGATAAATTTTGGAGAATTATCTTGAATCCTCTCTGGATTTTGACTGAGTTGAATTGTTTGAAATAAGTGGAACTTGAATTGCTTTATGGTTAACAGGGACTTGTTACTTATAATTGGTTTTAGGAGTTACAGGATAGCATCAGTGCCAACTTTTGGAAGGCTCATGTAGAAGGTGCCAATAAATGTTGGTTTGCGAGAAAAAGCACATCCAAACTTTGCTTACAATTCAGGACGTATAGTGAGCATGTATTAAGCACCTGTTGTGGTAGAGTCATCTATCAGACATCATGGGAGACCAAGTGGAAATATTTGTAAATTGCTTGAAAAGACACAGGACACAGCTGTACCACTACACCTAAAATGCAGGTAAATTATAACAAATATGCTCAAATATGCAATGAAGACAGTAAAGCTCCAGGGGGTCAGAGGCCAGAGGAGTGAGAGATGGAGCAGTTACAGTACTCAGTCCAGGAAGGAAGCTTGGTCTGGGGTAGAAAAGTGTAGAATTTGCCTNAAAAAAAAATGAGGGCATCATCCTCTTTAGATGAGGCTCTAGGTGAAGGATTTTGCTATGGGGATGAGGCAGTGACCTAGGGGTCTAGAAGCCTTGCTCTGAAGTTTATGTTCTTATTTATTTTAGCCAAGTCACCCCTGCTCCACCTCCAGGCTTGAAGGCTGATAAAATGTGCTTGGAGGTCCATTCTAGGACCTTCATGCAAAACTGTTTATGAAGAAGGCCTGAAAAATGTTCATCTGTCTGCTTCCCCTGCCCCATTCCCCCATACCTAGTTTGAACTTCTCTCTAAAAGGTTGGAGCCTCCAGGGGCCCCACTTCCACATGCAAGAGTCACTGTACACCATTCCACACAATAGAGGGCCTCCTGAGCCTTTGTGCTCGGGGACATTGAAGTTAGCTAACATTCAGAGGGTAGACTGAGCTGGGTGAGCCAAGCCTCATTAGCTGTGTGGTTGGGTCACGGTGCCTGCCCCAAGGATTTAAATAGCAGCATTGTCAAGATGAGACAAAGCAACCGTCCCCCTTCATTAAGAGCCCATCAGTCCCTACAGCCTCATGCACAGTCCCCTCGGCCAGCTGAAGGCTTCTTGGTGAGATGGTGTGCAGAGGAGGCAGCTGCCTGTGGACAAGGGACCATAACCTGTGCTGTTCCGGGCTTCTACTGATCAAAAGAGCAGAACAGACTGAAGAATGGGCTTCGCCCCCTGACAGGATCGGCCACTGCCCATGTTGTGAGCGTAAATAAACAAGCAACAAAAGGGACTCCAGATGGAACCTCATTTCTGCAGCCTTGAGCAGCCTCTTTTGTCATCTTAAGGGACAGAGTGACTGCGGGGAAGCAACAGGCAGGTTGGGTCCTAATACATATGGAGATGATTGGCTAATATCACCTTGGTAAGATTTCAAGGCAACAGTAAGTAGCAGTTTAACAATCTGCTAAAATATAAATCCTCTCTGTTCTGAAGTGGAGCTTAAAATTCCCACCACCACACATCCATTGTGCTGAGAAATTGCAGTTTTGGTCACCAGGTGATAGGTGACCTCTTTTCAAGTTCCTCCAGGTGGGATAACACATTAAAGCATTTAAAGGATCTTGCCTCTATTTTTTGTTTGTTTATTAGTTTAAAATATCATTTAATACTCATATCATCCTTCACATACACATGATAATTTTAATTAAAATATCCCAAGTGCTATCAATAATTGTCTCAAGTTATAAAAAACGAAGCAATAAAATGTTAAATATCATATTTTATTTCCTCAAGTGGAAAAATACTTGCTTGCACACATTAAAATTCATAAATCAAATGTATCTTATAATTGTTATTTATGTTACCTGTAATATAGTTTCTCTCCTGTCTTAAAGGAAAATGGTTATTGAATGGTTAATAGCATTTTACAGTCTGAACAAGCTAGTTCACCTGCAATGCCTGCAAAGTGTGCACTTTGACTAACCCTTGTTGATGAAATGGGAAAAAAGAAAGTTTCAGAGTGTGGAGTGCTATGGAGTGGAGGTAATAACAGGCCAGGAACTAGAGTCAATGACCCAAGCTAGCAGTTTGAAGACTCTTGGCCCCTTGAGAGTGGGGATAGAAAATACAAAAAGACATCTGAGTTTGCCAACAGTAAGCCCATGCATGTTTTTGTGACTGGGCCTTTATATGCATTACTTTATATGTATTTTGTGAAATATTTTATCCATTTTCTTTTTTTATTGAGTTTTAAAAATTATTAATAGTTTCTTCTTTAGCCATACCTCATGGCATAGAGAACTTCTCCAACCAGGCATCAAATCTATGCCCCCTGCAGTGGAAGCATAGAGTCTTAACTATTGGATAGCCAAGGAAGGCCCTTTTGCCATCTTCTGTTTGATGTGAAGACCTCCATCATCTACCTAGTAGTATCTTTGATTGATTATATTGTATAATAGCTTATATTGACATTTCTCAAAGGTATTTGACCACCAAGCACTTATTAATTGATACAACATCAACAGGAGCACAAGATATAATTTGCACATTTTCTTTGTATTTCCCTTCTGTGAAAACTCACTGTGAGGCGTATTGGAATTGGATCCTAATTCTATCACTTGCATTATGTGTGACTCTAGATAAATAATGTTAACTTCCTTGGTTCTTCTCTTGTTTCCTTCTCTAACTAAAACTTGGCTGATTTTTATCAAATTGAGATCTTTTGTCTTAAATTCATTGTAATCCTGCACTGGGATATTTGGTAACCATTCTCTTTGCCTTCCACAGCCACCTCCAGACAGTTCTTCCATCCCTTTTGTAAAAGCCCTTAGCCTTTAAGGCTCATATTCCATGACCACAGCACTTTCTCCCCTTTCCCTAATAATCAAGGAGTTCTTCATCATGCTTCTTTATTTGTTAAGATTTAACACTTGATTCGCCATCTACTTTTCAATACTTGCCCTTCTTTGTCTTAGGCAAAGTCAACAACCACATGGGCCACACGCTGGACATCAGGTTTCTTGATTTATTTGTTTGGTGACCTTCTTACTGAGCCATTTGCTCCAGTACCAGATGGTGGGACACATCAGCACCGCAAACTTTGCTTCCAAAATACATGAACTTGAACATTCACTTTTATATTAAAATCTGCTATCCTTCTACCCCAGACCTTCTCAGGTGGCTCAGAGGAAAAGAATGTGCCTACCAATGCAAGAGACCCAGGGATCAAACCTGGAAGATCCCATGGAGAAGGAAATGGCAACCCCCTCCAGTATTTTTGCTTGGGAAATACTATGGACAGAGGAGCCTGGAGGGCTACAGTCCATGGGGTCACAAAGAGTCATATACAACTTAGCAACTAAACAACATCCTTATACCCTAGTTACTCAAATACTTCCATGCATAGGTACTCTGATCTCACACTTTCATGTCTCTGAACCCTATTTTTATCCATCAGTCCCTCTTCATCTGAAAAGAAGCAACCCACCTCCTCTGTGCTCACATATGAGTGATTGAGCATAGTAGGAGAAAATTACAGAAGTGAAGTGGGTATATTGATAATTATGAAATGATGAACACTATCTTAGGTCAAGTTCCCTGGAAATTGATTCTGAGATGGAGATTCACGTTCGCCAAGTTTCTGACTGCTCTCATTTCCTCAGGAAACCTATTTTCTCCCCACTTTATATATACTTTAGATTTTTCTAACCCTGAGCCAGCATCTTTGCTGGTCTATGAGACTTAAAGACTGGAGTGACCCATTCATTTATCCTTGAGGGATTTAAACTTACGGTCATCAAAACCTTCTTGGGCTGTAACTGGAGCACATGTCCATTTATAGTCAAATGAGTAGAAAAGTGTCAAGAGAAACTCCTGTGGATCACTGAAGTGACAAATGTATTTCTCTTCGCTTACATTGTATAGCAAGTGACCCTATCTCCTCTTAGTGGTTAGTGTTAATTAACTTCCTGAGATGATGACCACTTTCTCTGCCTGCTGCTTTCATGGTTACAAGCCCAAAGAGGTCACAAAGCAGCAACAGAATAAGTTTTAATGAAAGCTTGCTCAAAGTGTCACCTCCAGTGATGGTAAGCAGGGCTGTTCCAACTACCATTCTTCAGTTTCTGTACCCATTTCTACAATATTTTTATATATAGAGATTATATATAAATATATAATGGATATTGATTTAGGCAATAGAAAAGTATATTGTGCCAAGGAAAATAGTCCCCATAAGTTCAGATTATCATAATAAAGCTGGTACCTCACCTGTGTCCTCAAAAGACTATATTCTTGCTCTACCAAGTTGGCAGTTCTGAAGCATAATAGTAGGCTGAGTAGGACTCATAGTCATGTGTCCCTGCCTTCCCTCGTTGGCCGTAAAGTGGATGTGCTGTTCTGATAAGATATTTTGCAGGATCCCATGTCAATGGATTAAACACTGATCCATTGTGTTGGCTAAGTGCCTTTGATCAGGGAAGGCACACTCATAACCAGAATATTTGTTAATGCCATCAAAATAAATCTGCTCCTTCCAGGGCAGAAGACCTCAGCTCATTTCAGTTCAGTTTGGTTGCTCAGTCGTGTCCGACTCTTTGTAACCCCATGAATCGCAGCACACCACGCCTCCCTGTCCATCACCAACTCCTAGAGTTAACTCAATCTCATGTGCATTGAGTCGGTGATGCCATCCAGCCATCTCATCCTCTGTCGTCCCCTTCTCCTCCTGTCCCCAATCCCTCCCAGCATCAGAGTCTCTTCCAGTGAGTCAACTTTCACATGAGGTGGCCAAAGTATTGGAGTTTCAGCTTCAGCATCAGTCCTTCCAAAGAACACCCAGGACTGATCTCCTTTAGGATGGACTGGTTGGATCTCCTTGCAGTCCAAGGGACTCTCAAGAGTCTTCTCCAACACCACGATTCAAAAGCATCAATTCTTCAGAGCTCAGCCTTCTTCACAGTCCAACTCTCACATCCATACATGACCACTGGAAAAACCATAGCCTTGACTAGATGGACCTTTGTTGACAAAGTACTGTCTCTGCTTTTGAATATGCTATCTAGGTTGGTCATAACTTTCCTTCCAAGGAGTAAGCGTCTTTTAATTTCATGGCTGCAGTCACCATCTGCAGTGATTTTGGAGTCCCCAGAAATGAAGTCTGACACTGTTTCCCCATCTATTTCCCATAACCCATTTACCACCAAGTGTCAAGTTGGGCTCCTCTAGGACCGATGCCATATTGCAGGCCCAGCATTTGTCTCTGTTGTAAACAGAGTAGATATTTGGCAGCTTCAGGGATTAATTTAGCCTTGGTAAGTGGGAGCCCATGCTGTTGAGCCCATGTATGGTATCCATTCCTGTCATGGTTACTGCGTTTATGAACCCAGTGTGCAAGTTAAGGTGTCATGAACAATGTCCAAGTGAAGTTATTGTTGGCTTAATTATTTTGGTTCTCTCTGAAGAGCATTGCCATATAACATAATAATCTTCACATTTCAGGCCACTCATTTAGGTCCATCTACAAGATTCTTCTCCATTTTTCCTTGTTTCAGTCTTCCAATTTCTGTGCGTGTGTGTGTGTGTGTGTGTGTGTGTGTGTTTACAATTCCTTGACCAACTGGCCAAGCCTTTCATTATTGCCCATGAGACCATATGTAGTCTTATTTCAGGCCACTTTTCTTTCCACTCATGGTAAGTATCCAGGTGGATTACCTCAAAGATCTTTCCTGCTGGTAGTATTTCTCCTCAAGGCCATCTTTCAGGACCACCTCTGAATGGGGTTATACTTCAGCAAAAGTTTGTTTTCAGTTTCCAGTCACACATCCAACCAATCAATCCATGATCAAGTTCAATCTTCTTTCTCCTTTATCAGCTGATCATTATGCCAGTGTGAGCTCAAAGGGAGGCACCATAAGTGTGAACTTACAGAGAGATGCTAGTATAACAATGGTGAAAAACAGGGCTATGATTGATCTGTTCTGCCTTCTGGCTCTGCTTGTGCCTGACTTGGAGCTATTTCAACCTTGTAATGGATTGTTGCTGAGTCTGCCTACAGTTAGTGCTTGGGGGACCTGGTAGAATTCAGCTTATGAAGGGTAGTTCTCCGGCATAGCCACTTGATGCCCTACAGACAGATATTCAGTTTCTATCAGTGTCCTTTGGCAAGCTACTGGCTGGTTTTTGAATAGTTGTTGTTGTTCAGTTGCTCAGTGTGTCTGACTCTTTGCAACCCCATGGACTGGAGCATGCCAGGCTTCCCTGTTCTTCACCACTTCCTGGGTTTGCTCAAACTCATGTCCAATGAGTTGGTGATGCCGTCCAACCATCTCATCCTCATCTCTCCTCCTGCCCTCAACATTTCCCAACATCAATGTCTTTTCAAATGAGTAAGTTCTTCTCATCAAGTGGCCAAAGTATTAGAGTTTCAGCTTCAGCATCAGTCCTTCCAATGAAGATTCAGGTTTGACTGGTTTGATCTCCTTGCTGTCCAAGGGACTCTCAAGAATCTTCTTTAATATCACAGTTTGAAGGCATCAATTCTTTGGCCATCAGCCTTTTTTATTGTTCAGTTCTCACATCTGTACATGACTACTGGAAAAACCATAGCTTTGACTACACAGACCTTTGTAGGCAAAGTAATGTCTGTGCTTTTTAAAACACTGTCTAGGTTGGTCATACCTTTTCTTCTAAGGAGTAAATTTAATTTCATGGCTACAGTCACCATCCATAGCAATTTTGGAGTCCAGGAAAATAAAATCTATTACTGTTTCCATTGTTTCTCCTTTTATTTGCCATGAAGTGATGGGACCGGAGGCCATGATCTTTGTTTTTTGAATATCGAGCTTTAAGCCAGCTTTTTCACTCTCCTCTTTCACCTTCATCAAGAAGCTCTTTAATTCCTCCTCACTTTCTGCCATTAGGGTGGTTTTTGAAGAGTAGTATTAGCTTTCCTGGTGTTTCAGACAGTAAAGAATCTGCCTGAAATGCAGGAGACCTGAGTTTGATCTTTGAGTTGGGAAGATACCCTGGAGGAGGGAATAGCTACCACTCCAGTAGTCTTGCCTGGAGAATTCCATGGACTGAGGAGCCTGGCAGGCTACAGTGCAGGGGGTTGCAAAGAGTCGGACATGAGTGAGTGACTTTCACTAATGCTACTATTACTATCAGTTTCTGCTGCAGGTGGCCTTGCCTTGATACATTTTGATTCTTCCATGAGGGCTTCCTATAAATGCCACCTGGTGTCTTTTCTCTCTGCAGATACCCATAGTACCACAGGGTCTACGAGGTCTGTGGCACACTCCTTAGGCTGCTTGCACAGCAGTCTGACCTGCTGCAGAGCCTTTTCCTGCTCTATGCCCCATTCAAAGCTGGAAGCCTTCCATTCCAGCTATGACATTGATTGGCACTGTATTCACCAGTGTAGCATACGCTTCCTCTAGCACAGAAGAGGCCGATTAAGCATTGCGCTTCCTTCTTATTTTGCAATATGGGCAACACAATCATTTTCTCTTTATTTTGAAGGGAATATCCTGCCATGCCCCAGACACTAGCCTCAAAAAATTTTACTAATATGACAAGTCCCTTAATCTTCACAGCATTTTGCAGGTCAGACCTCTACCTGGCTGCTACGCTGACCTTGTCAATCATTATGACATTGTACTCACCTTACTTTGGATGGTTAAATGCCACTTCTTGGGCTCTATTATTTCATGACTCTGTCATCTCTGTTCCTACTAGGGAGTTCAGTTCTATAACATACTCTTCTCTTAGAAGCTCCAGTCTGCAAAGATCAGCCAGGCTTGAACTTTTCAAGAATTTTAGTATCCCTAGTAACCTCCAGGAAGCCATAACAAAATGCCATTGACTGGGTGCTTAAAAAGAAATTTATTTTTCGTAGTTCTCAAGGTTAGAAATCCAAGATCAAGGTTCTAGCCAATTCGGTTTTGGGTGAGACCTTTCTGTCTGGCTTGCAGATGGCCACCTTTTTACTATGTCCCACATTATCATGCGCCTTTTGCTAGTGTATGCCCCATGGGGATAGGGGGAGAGAGAGAGAGAGAGAGAGAGAGAGAGAGAGAGAGAGAGAGAGAAACCGCTTTCTAATTTTATAACCTTAGAGTCCCAACCTTATGACTTTAGTTAGCCTAAATTACTTCCAAAGACCTGACCTCCAAAATACAGACTCAGTGGACAAGAGTTTGAGCAAATTCCAGAAGACAGTGAAGGACAGGGAAGCCTGGCATGCTAGCCCATGGGGTTGCAAAGATTCAGACATGACTGAGTGGCTGAACAACAAGGGTTTAGGGCACTGATATACAAATTTTTGAGGGACACCTAGGTTCTCATCTGCATATTCCTTACTGCTTTGATGAATGAAGTGTCCTTTAGGCTCCTACGTGGAACCCCATCAACTGAGAGTATCATGCTTTTCATAGTGTATTCATTCTAGCATGACCACTTCTCAGAATTTCTTCCATCATTTGCCACTACAGTTTTGGCATTTTTACTTCATTTAGCATGGGTCACTCTAGCATGTGTCCTGGAAGGATCTACCCATATGAATAAGCTCCCTTTTATCAAACTTTATGATCCACTATACTTGACCTAAAATTCTTAGGAGCCAGTCCCATCTCCTGCTGCTACACATAGATTAATCTTACAGCCCCTTTGACATGTGACCTCCTTTCTCCCTTGGCGGACCCAGAACTTCCCAGTTATCTTACACTGAGACATGACCTTAACTATGGATCTTGCAACCAAGAAAGCCAGATGGGGTTATATCCTCTAGGAAGAGTGTGTTTGACAAATAAGAGGCCTTTGCAACACTTTTAAGCAAGAGGAGGGAGAGAGTCATCTTCTAATATGTAAGAGTGGGCCATTTCTAGAATTCTGGAGAATATGATGTTTCCAGGTTGAGTTTGACAACACCAGTGTCCCCATCCTAACACTCAGGTTTCCACTGTTTCTCAGTCATATTTCTGACCTTGGTGTAGCAGACTTGTTGAGAATCAGAATTCAAACTTCTGTAATGTCTTGCTATCCTTATAATTTTTCCAGTGTCATTTTTGGATGTGAGAGTTGGATCATAAAGAAGGCTGAGCACCGAAGAATTGATGCTTTCTAATTGCGGTGCTGGAAAAGACTTTTGAGAGTCCCTTGGACCACAAGATCAAACCAGCTCTGACTAGTCACTGGAAGGACTGATGCTGAAACTGAAGTTCCAATATTTGGCCCATGAGATGCGAAGAGCTGGCTTATTGGAAAAGACCTTGATGCTGGGAAGGATTGAAGGCAAAAGGAGCAGGGTGTGGCAGATGAGATTATTAGATAGCATCACTGCCTCAATGGACAGGAATTTGAGCATACTCTGGGAGATAGTGGAGGACAGGGAAAACAGACATGCTATAGTCCATGGGGTTGCAAAGAGTTGGAGATGACTTCGCAATTAAGCAACAACAATAAGTCTTTATAATTAAGCTTGTGGTCTGATCCTTGACTTTTTCTGCCTCCTTCTATAGGAGAGGGCCCTCTTTGTATACGGCTAAGGAGGCCCTCTGACTTTTACACTTTGCCTTAAATTGGTGATTAATCACCCTCAGTCTTCATTGTCTCTCTCCAAGGCATTAATAGCTCTCAGCAACAGCAATTCAATCCCATAGGCTTGAAAGTGACTGCTTTCTGATACTTCTCAAATCCTTGAGATATTTCAATCTCTGGTGCTTCCCCTCCCACTGGTATCTCATCCCAGTTTACCACCTGGTAAAAACTGTAATAACTCTTACTACAGCACTTCAGGGGCTATCTGGACTCCAGCTACCTCCAGTGGTAGGCCTCATTTACAGCTGGATCTACTCAGATATCCTACTCCAAAATCCCACTTTAGAATCTGCTTCTTAGCTTCCCTGGTGGTCCAGTAGCTAAGAATCCATCTCGCAATGTAGGGGTGTGTACTGAGATTAAGTCACTGTCGTGTCCAACTCTTCGTGACCCCGTGGACTGTAGCCTGCCAGGTGTGAAAGTCACCACAATGAGGAGCCAGTGCGCAGCAACTTGAAAGTAGCTACTGCTCAAGGCACTTAGAGAAAGTCCATGCACAGCAATGAAGATCCAAAACAACCAAAGATTAAATAAATAAATAATTTTAAAAAATAAAATGAAGTCTGCTTCTTGATTCCAACTGTCTTATTCAGGCTCCTTGAAAACAGACTTTGAGATGGAGATTTGTGTTCAGGAGGTTTATGGGAGTGCTCTCAGGAATCACTCCTCGAAAGGAGTAAAGGATGCAGGACTGGACAGAGGGGGAAGGCAAATCATGATGTGGCAGTAGCAGAAGTCTGAGCCAGCCCACAGGAAGCTTGGGGCTGAGAGGGCCCTTCAGAGTTATCCCAAATTAATTATGCAGTAACATCCATCAGTTTTTCATCTTCCTGTTTTAGTGCCTTTGGGATTACAGTTAAGTAATCATCCCAAACCCAAAGCAACAAATTTATTTTTCCAACTTGTTTTTCCTGTTTGTTTATATGTTTGCTTTTCTCAGCTCCTAATGGGTAAACTTACTATAAATAAATAAATTATGACCAAAGTTTGAGTGATTTAAACATATATAAACTTCTTGGACTCAGCACCTTAAAATTCAGTTCAATTCAGTTCAGTTGCTCGGTCATGTCTGACTCTTTGTGATCCAGGCCTCCCTGTTCATTACCATCTCTCGCAGTTCACTCAGACTAACATCCACTGAATGAGATGGCCATCCAGCCATCTCATCCTCGGTCGTCCCCTTCTCCTCCTGCCCCCAATCCCTCCCAGCGTCAGAGTCTTTTTCAATGAGTCAACGCTTCACATGAGGTGGCCAAAGTGTTGGAGTTTCAGCTTTAGCATCATTCCTTCCAAAGAAATCCCAGGGCTGATCTCCTTCAGAATGGACTGGTTGGATCTCCTTGCAGTCCAAGGGACTCTCAAGAGTCTTCTCCAACACCACAGTTCAAAAGCATCAATTCTTTGGCACTCAGCCTTCTTCACAGTCCAACTCTCACATCCATACATGACCACAGGAAACATCATAGCCTTGACTAGATAGACCTTAGTTGGCAAAGTAATGTCTCTGCTTTTGAATATACTATCTAGGTTGGTCATAACTTTCCTTCCAAGGAGTAAGCATCTTCTAATTTCATGGCTGCAGTCACCATCTGCAGTGATTTTGGAGCCCCCCCAAATAAAGTCAGGCACTGTTTCCACTGTTTCCCCAACTATTTCCCATGAAGTGATGGGACCGCATGCCATGATCTTCGTTTTCTGAATGCTGAGCTTTAAGCCAACTTTTTTGCTCTTCTCTTTCACTTTCATCAAGAGGCTTTTTAGTTCCTCTTCACTTTCTGCCATAAGGTTGGTGTCATCTGCATATCTGAGGTTATTGATATTTTTCCCGGCAATCTTGATTCCAGCTTGTGTTTCCTCCAGTCCAACGTTTCTCATGTTAAACAAGCAGGGTAACAATATACAGCCTTGATGTACTCCTTTTCCTATTTGGAACCAGTCTGTTGTTCCATGTCCAGTTCTAACTGTTGCTTCCTGACCTGCATACAGATTTCTCAAGAGGAAGGTTAGGTGGTCTGGTATTCCCGCTCCTATCCGTCGCTGCCCCGACCTCAGACACAGGGTAGCTCCTCTCGGCCATTCCTGTGCCTTCGCAGCCTGGCACTCTAGGCTGCTGCCCCTGACCTCGGATGTGGGTTAGCTCCTCTCGGCCGCTCTTAGTGCGCCAACTCAGCTCTCCCCTTAAGCTTCACACTTGTGTAACTCACATTTCTGAGGTTGCTGGGATCTTTGCGAAGTCTTCAAGAACAGAATTGTTAGGAGACCAGAAAATCAGTGTCAGGACAATGTTCAAAAGAGGAATGAGAAAACAAAACACAGTTGCAAACTTGGTTATAGAAAAGCAAAGTTTAAGAATATCCAGAAAAGGGTATGAGAGAATTCTACATTCCAGAGTGAGTTCTCACAGAGCACATCGTGTCAGACTTAACTTTCTTGGTGGGGAGGGGGCCTAAGTAAAGCTTTTAGATTAGTAGATATGGAAAATGCATTTCTGGATTTCATTAGGAAATTTTGAAAAAGAAAATTACATTGCATTACATTCTACCTATCTTATCCTGCCTTAGTCTAGTCTAGCCTAAGAAATACAAAGAAAAGATAAAAGGATTTTAGACATAATAACTTAGTGACGAATGCAAAAATTCACATTGGTGATAAACTAGAGAGAGGTTTTCAGTGACCTTTCTCAGGGCTCTGACTTACCTCAATGCTAGTCAAAATCTTAATCTGTGACTTCTATGAAGACAGAAGCAATAGTCATTTGTGTATGACACAAATTTGGGATGGTTAGTGAATATGCTGGCTGACAGAAACAGGTTCCCAAAGTTCTTGACAAGATGAAAAGAATGAAATGAATCTAAACTGATGAAATTTAAGCAAGGAGAATGTAATATCCTATATTAAGCTTAAGACTGGAGTTTAACAACTCCACAATCATAAGATGGGGTGACTATAACACTATTGTTATTGTTCAGTGGCTTTGTCTGACTTTTTGCAACTCCATGGACTATAGCATCCCAGACTCCTCTGTCCTCCACTATCTCCTGGAGTTTGCTCCAATTTGTGTTCTTTGAGTCAGTGATGCTCTCTAACCATCTCATCTTCCGCTGCCTCTTCTCCTCTTGCCTTCAATCTTTCCCAGAATCAGAGTCTTTTCCAACGAGTAGTCAGCTTTTCACATCAAGGGGCCAAAGTATTGAACTTCAGCTTCAGCAATGTAATAGTTGTAAAGAAAAACAAACAATGCCTGGGATTTAGTTGAGAGTAAATTCATTGAGGTCACCTAAAAGCAAACATACTCTTGACTACAGGAACAAAATTGCACTGCTTAATGTAAGAGGTAACCAATCTGTTACATCCTGTGTAAGTGAAGTCACAGATGGAGGAATGTTTTCTAGGTGCCATACTTTGCTAGACCAAGGCTGGAGGAGAGGACCCAGAAGGGCGGAGATCCACAAAGCCTTCAGTTANATTGCACTGCTTAATGTAAGAGGTAACCAATCTGTTACATCCTGTGTAAGTGAAGTCACAGATGGAGGAATGTTTTCTAGGTGCCATACTTTGCTAGACCAAGGCTGGAGGAGAGGACCCAGAAGGGCGGAGATCCACAAAGCCTTCAGTTAAGTTCAGTTCAGTCGCTCAGTTGTGTCCAACTCTTTGCGACCCCATGAATCGCAGCACACCAGGCCTCCCTCTCTATCACCAACTCCCGGCGTTCACTCAAATTCACGTCCATCGAGTCAGTGATGCCATCCAGCCATCTCATCCTCTATCGTCCCCTTTTCCTCCTGCCCCCAATCCCTCCCAGCATCAAAGTCTTTTCCAATGAGTCAACTCTTTGCGTAAGGTGGCCAAAGTACTGGAGTTTCAGCTTTAGCATCATGTAGGCAATTATCTTGGAAACTGGTGCTGTCTAGTCTGAAAAGATAAAGCTGAGAGAAATACACTGCCCCTGGTTACAAATATTTGAAAGAATCTCACAGAGGGGAAAGGATTAGCATTTTCTTCTCCTTCCAAGTGTTAGAAATGTAGCTTTCAACAAGTTGCAAGCTACAAAACACATAGATTTAATACAAGGAAGAACTTCAATTCAGAGTTACCTTTATGAGTGTCCCGTCACGACAAGACTTGTAAAGCACAGATTTGATGATGACACAGAGTATATGTTTTAGGAAAGATTCAAGCATCCATTGAGTTGAAGGTTCGACTGGAAGACAATTAAGGTTCCTTTCAACCCTCAGGTTCTGTTCCCCTAAATCAAAGGCCAGAATTTCTGTTGATTTTTGAGCAGATCATTATTGGAATGTGATCTCTTGCTCAGGGCACAGAAAAGTTAGACAGGTCAAGAGTGATCTGTTTAAAGAAGGCCTCTTTTGAAGGAATTTAAACTATTTATGTTCTGGGGCTCTGTATCCATAAATATTTCTGAAACAGAAGCAAGAGAGCAGAACCATCCACTTTAAGCCATCCCTTCTTTGTCCTCTCTAAGCTGTCAAAATCTGCTTTTATGTCTTTTCCTTGAGTTCAATCATACAAGACTAAAAACCATTCAGTCTTTTCTCTCTAAGGAATACGGTTCTTCAGGGGTTAATAATGAGTCTATTTGTTAAATATTTACGATATTCCAAGCACCGCGCTAAGCACTTGATTATATTTATTCAGTCTTCAAAGCAACGTTGTAAATGGGTGTTGTCATTATTATCAATTTGCAGATGGGGAAACCAACGTTCAGAAAGTCAATAGTCAGTCAGTAAGTGGCAGAGCTGAAATGCAAAACCAAGTTGTCAATCTAGGAATTAAAAAAATAACAACACCGGTAACCCCTATACAATACTGCCTCTCCGAGGCAAAGAGAAGATTCCAGTATATGTAAGAATTCAGATAGCAACATCTTCCATTATGCCTTCATGAACAGCTGAGCAGATCCAAGCATAGAGCAAGCCAGACTGGAGAAGATAGTGTCTTTCCAACAACCGACAACCGGAGAGATCATTGCTTGATGACACCTTGTGTGTGTGTGTGTGTGTGTGTGTGCGCGCGCGCGCGCACTACCAACAACCACAGTCTGCTTGCATAAATTGAGTCTTATTTCAATTGGCTCATTTGCCGAGAAAAACAAGTTCACTTGCCAATGTGAATAAAGCCAGAAAGGCCACAGAGGAGAGAGGGGATGGGGAGATATTTTCTGGTATTTCAAGAGAAAAAAACAAAAAAAAAACCCACATATTTATCATGTTTCTTTTTTTTTCTCGTTACAAAAGTGTTCTTTCCTATTTATGAAACCAATTAGAAAATACAGAAAAATATACAGAAGCTAACGTTTGCAATCATGACACAGCCCAGATACTTAGATGACCACATGGCCATTTAGGGACAGATGTTTTTGGTCATGTAGGCATAAATTCACACTTAAAAAAAAATGCAAGCTCTGTACACAATGTTTTGTAGACTCTTTTTTTTCAGTGAATGTATTGTTGTGAACATTTTTCCACCTCATTACATTTTCTTCTTACCCCATCATTTGGAATGGCTACATAGCATTCTGCTGCACGAATGTGCCATAATTAGAACCTCATTTCTCTGAAATAAATCAAGCACAGGAAGCACTCTTGCAGGTCAAGCACATATGCTTTAAGAGGTGGTAGAGTGAGTGCTAAAATCAGGAGGTGAGGAAAAAAGGAGCATATGGAGCAAGGACACTGGTTGGCTGCGGTTTTGATTGGGGATCTGCCCTGGGGCTTTAAGAAATGGAAGCAGAACAGACATACAGACATTGAATGATGGTGATAGAAATTTAAAATGGGAAAAATTTCCCCAGAGAGAATGAGAAGAAGGGAGCCGATAGACTGGAAAGGGTTGCTGAGATGGGGGAAGAGGAGGACTTCTAAGACTCTTCTGGGGAGAGAAAAGCTTTGTGAGGAGGCAAGCAAGAGTCCTGGTCTGAGTAAACGGAGGAATTAGGATTTGGTGGGGAATCCAGACCAAGGAGAGGCTCCGAGGGACAACTCAGAATCTAATCTGCCCTGTAAAATGCCCACCAGCTCATTAAGATGGTCTGTGACCCTGAGAAGGCTTGGAGGTTGGAGGTGATCCTGAAGGGCTAATTATCCAAGAGCACAGCTATAGAGATTGTGGAGAGAGGTGCCCGCATGGTTATATCTCCCCAGGAGACTGACCAGTGGGTGTCTGGTAGCCATGACTGAGGATGGCCAGTGGGGGAAGGAGGGGGAGGGCAGGTCTGCTCCTCTGGTCACCCAGAATTGCCTGACCACACTGCATGCTGTTGTTCACTCATGGGCTCCAGGTCCATAGCTGACAGTGAGGGAATGCTAAGGGACCAACCCAGAGGCAGCTGACAGATCCCTTCTGGCCATGCCTCCTGGTCCTCAGCAAGAGGCCCCAGTTGCTCAGGGTCTTGGAAATGAACCTGAGGACCCAGAAAGGAGCCAGAGATTGAAACAGCCAGGACGTGGAACAGCAGGCAGAAGGGGTGTTTTCAGAGTACCTCCTTTTGACCTATGTCTTTACAAAGAAAATCTGATTGAAGGATTGACCGCCACTGGTCAGCCCTTTTAACTAGGATTGTGGGGAGCCTTTGTCTGGGCTTTTCAAAAAGACTGGTGGGGATTTTGCAGATCACTTGTGACTCTTTATATGATGTGAAGACCTCTGTACCAAGAGAGTCTCATGGTGGTACAAAGTCAAAACACCACGTGCTTCATGATCTTGAACCAGAACTCAATGACTGAGCTTAGTTCCTCAATGATACACAGACAAGTAATAATAAGATCTCTGCCATACATGCAGGGATTAGAGAACCAATTGCTACCTTTCCGAGAGAAGAGGCTGATTCAACACCTATCTTTCCTTAAAAGCATGGTCTGGGAAAATTGCCATTTTTCTTTCTTTTTTTCATTTTTCTTAGAAAATTGCCCTCTTCCTGGATCCCAGATCTCATCAACTCTGCCTTACTGGACAGATTCACAGTAACACATCTTCTGAGGCATCAGTAGAAACGGCTCTGAAACGGAGGGATTGAAGTTGTCGCTGCCTCTCCAGCCCATTATTTCTCTTCCAGTAAGTTCTATGGGCAAAAGAAAATTATCAGAAGGTTGTTTGAGGATTACAGAATCAGAAGCAGAAAAAATAATCCTATGACTCAAATGTTTACTGGCTGGATCAGGCTGACACATCTGTCTCCACAGTCAGTATTTGCCTGTCAGATGGATGGACACTTGTACCAGCCTGACAGGCCAGCCTTTGAAATGGCCCTTCTCCGAGGAGGCCACAATAAAACTGATTACGTTTTTTCTTACCAAATTACAGTCTCACTCCCATTTTATCTCCCTGAGATTGCTCCCAGAACCCAAAACCACCTTGACTAGAGTTTTGGATATTCTCAAACACTTGAGTCCTACAATTACAGATAATCTCTTGACTTTCACAGTTGCCTAATCACTTCCATTGTGTGTGAATTTTACTAGTTTAACCTCAGAGAACAACTATATTCCCTCCTCATCAAGTCCTGGGGGTTCTCAGCTTCTTAGGGTCACTCCTCTGTTGACTGTTAAATGCAGATGGAAAAGTTTTCAGAACCATCAGGGGTTATTCAAATTTAGGGTTATTCAATTTTGGGCTAAGTCAACACTCTGTGTTGTTAAGAAAACCACACCTCAGAGTTCTGCTTCCAGACTGGGGCCTTTCTCACTACAAATTTTGCAGGAAAAGGGACCCCTCCAGGGCCTGAGCGTGGGTTTTGTCTAATGCTCAGAAATAAATTGTCCAAGGAGACACATTTGATGACAAAGCAAAAGATTTTATTGAAAAGAGGTGCCTGGACAGAGAGCAACAGAGAAAAAGAACCCAGAACTACTCTGCCACAGTGACTTGCAGTCTCAGGGTTTTATGGTGATGGGATTAGTTTCTGGGTTGTCTCTAGACAATCATTCTGACTCACCTGGTGGTGCTCTCACCTCATCTCAGGCAAGACAGATGCCAGAAAGTTGGATTCTAGAGGTTGGTAGGACGTATAGACTGGTGTCTCCTCTCTGCTTTCTACCTCTCCTGATTTCTTCAGGTTGGTGTTAGCTTGTTAGTTCTGCATTCCTTAGCAGGACCTCCTTATGTAAGATAACTCATGCAAGAGGTTACTATGGTGCCTGGCCAGGGTGAGAAGTTTTGATCAGTTTATCCCCTAACACAAAGACTGGTCTTCCCTCTCCTGAGTACCAGGCCAGCAAACTAGGAAAGTGCAGAGAACACTTACTTGATCATGTGTCCAATATTCTCTGTCTCATCTTTATTGGGCTTATGCAAGCTCCTTCTGTAACCAATTTCTGAAAATGTGTTAACTGTAGTTGCTTCTCGTATTAGTGCAGTGCGTTTATTGCAGCTGTCTTTTCCCCAGCTGGTGCAGAGCATTCATCAGTGAGTGCTATGAATATTTATTGATGTTTACTAATTAACCAAGTAAACAGAGAAGGCCACAGACCTAAGGTTGTGGTCTTTGGAGAGAAAACCCTTGCCTATTGGATCAGCAGAAATGACTGGTAATGCCCTGGAATCTCTTTGGGGGATTTGGAGGGAGTCTCTATGGTTGTTGGGAACTGTCTCTATTTCTCTGCCTGATGGCCTCTAATTTCTGATAACTAGTTATCACTGGTAAACCCTCCAACCAATGCAAACTCTTCAACTCATTCGTTATTCGTGGATGGAGGCATTGAGGCTGGGCATGGATTATAAGGCCCCTGAAGCAAGTCCTGCCAATGCTGCTGGCCTTAATTATCCCCTGTCCAGCCCCGGCTAGTGCAGACCTCCCAGCTGGTGCTTGTCCCAGATTTCCATGAGATGGTGCATTAGGTCTTCCTTTCCACATCCTCACAGGGAAGTGTGACCCCTTCCCTAGTCCTTCCCACACTTGGACCTCCATTCCAACAGCTCACATTCACTGATGCAGCATTTACCCTGTACTTGGAAACCCCTGGGCATGGTCTGATGGAGAACCCTTCCGTCCAGTGTCCACTGGATGGTCAAAGCCTTGAAACCAAGCAGGACCTTGTGGGGCTCCTGGGCACCTGTGTTTCCTTTCCTGAGTACCAAAGGGGAGGTTCAAACAAGTTGTTTATCAGAGAAGGGAGGGGATGTGGAAACAAGGAAGGAGCAGCCAAGAAACAACAGACAGAGTCCTGGCTCTCCCTCCAGGGATGCATATGAAAGTGTCTTTGAGCTCTTCTGCTGAACTGAAAGCCCCACCAAATGCAAGATGTTAGCAACTTGGTGAGCACTCTTTATTCCAGAAAAGGTTACAGTTCTGCCCATCATCACCTGATGCCAGATGCTCTCTGGATCAAAGGAATGCTGGCCCTCCCTGCACCCCTATCCTTATCTATAACTCTGTCCCCTTGACTATAAAACTCCTCATGATTCCCCTTCTCTACCCTTAGGTTGGGACACCCAGTTTTGAGGGCATTAGTCTGCAGGGCCCCCCTTGCTGGGAAAGCAATGAAACTATTCTTTACTACTTGACCCAGAATTTTGTCCTCTAGGGGTAATTCGGTGTCAGAGTACAGAGGCTGTATTCCACTTCAGCCTTAACCAAACGAGGTAACATTTTCTGCTGAGAAGAGTCAGCAGAACAAGGCAGGTGGAGGGAAGGCTGGGCCCTGTTTCCCTCACACGCATTAAAATCAATGGTGTTTGCTCATCTGGCGGAGTGACAACTCATTGCTCTGGACAGGCTGGCTTCACAATTGCTCATTCAAGGGGAAATCTGATAAGAAACAATAGTCTGGTCTTCAGGAGCATTAAACCATTGTATTCTAATTTAAACTTCAAGCCTGCTGACTGTCTGGTTTCTATTCTCTTATTTCCTGGTTTGTTTGTTTGTTTGTTTGCATTATTGATTTTTGATTTTTCCCTTTTATAAGACTGCTATAAAAGAAAGAGATCCTCAAAACCAACTGGCCAAAAGAAAAATCAGTGAGGTCTTCCCTGACTATCTGAAAGGGCAAGGTCTAATCCATTCAGTTTGGGCAGGGTTGTGTTTTTGTTGTTATTGTTGGTTGTTGTTTTAGCCATTTGAAATGTTTTATTCCAGTTTCTTAGTTCAGTTCAGTCACTCAGTCATGTCCGACTCTGCGACCCCATGAATCGCAGCACACCAGGCCTCCCTGTCCATCACCAACTCCCAGAGTTCACTCAAACTCTAGTCCATCGAGTCTGTGATGCCATCCAGCCATCTCATCCTTAGTCTTCCCCTTCTCCTCCTGCCCCCAATCCCTCCCAGCATCAGAGTCTTTTCCAGTGAGTCAGCTCTTCGCATGAGGTGGCCAAAGTACTGGAGTTTCAGCTTTAGCATCATTCCTTCCAAAGAAATCTCAGGGCTGATCTCCTTCAGAATGGACTGGTTGGATCTCCTTGCAGTCCAAGGGACTCTCAAGAGTCTTCTCCAACACCACAGTTCAAAAGCATCAATTCTTCGGCACTCAGCCTTCTTCATAGTCCAACTCTCACATCCATACATGACCACTGAAAAAACCATAGCCTTGA
>SJYV01023548.1:0-21722 GCA_006410875.1 Neotragus pygmaeus | reverse complement strand
GGACTCTCAAGAGTCTTCTCCAACACCACAGTTCAAAAGCATCAATTCTTCGGCACTCAGCCTTCTTCATAGTCCAACTCTCACATCCATACATGACCACTGAAAAAACCATAGCCTTGACTAGATGGACCTTTGTTGACAAAGTAATGTCTTTGCTTTTTAATATGCTATCTAAGTTGGTCATAACTCTCCTTCCAAGGAGAATATTGCTGTAAAGAGCCATATTGTATAGGAACCTGGAATGTTAGGTCCATGAATCAAGGTAAATTGGTAGTGGTCAAACAGGAGATCGCAAGAGTGAACATCGACATTCTAGGAATCAGTGCACTAGAATGGACTGAAATGGGTGAATTTAACTCAGATGACCATTATATCTACTACTGTGGGCAGGAATCCTTTAGAAGAAATGGAGTAGCCATCATGGTCAACAAATAGTCTGAAATGCAGTACTTGGATGCAATCTCGAAAACGACAGAATGATCTCTGTTCATTTCCAAAGCAAACCATTCAATATCACAGTCATCCAAGCCTATGCCCCAACCAGTAATGCTGAAGAAGCTGAAGTTGAATGGTTCTATGAAGACCTACAAGACTTTTTAAAACTAACACCCAAAAAAGATGTCCTTTTCCTTCTAGGGGACTGGAATGCAAAAGTAGGAAGTTCAGAAACACCTGGGTTAACAGGCAAATTTGGCCTTGGAATAAAGAATGAAGCAGGGCAAAGGCTAATAGAGTTTTGCCAAGAGAACGCACTGGTCATAGCAAACACCCTGTTCCAACAACATAAGAGAAGACTCTACACAGGGACATCACCAGATGATCAAGAGTGAAATCAGATTGACTATATTCTTTGCAGCCAAAGACGGAGAAGCTCTATACAGTCAGCAAAAACAAGACTAGGAGCTGACTGTGACTCAGATCATGAACTCCTTATTGCCAAATTCAGACTTAAATTTCAAGTAGGGAAAACCACTAGACCATTCAGGTATGACCTAAATCAAATCCCTTATGATTATACAGTGGAAGTGACAAATAGATTTAAGGGCCTAGATCTGATAGATAGAGTGCCTGATGAACTATGGATGGAGGTTTGTGACATTGTACAGGAGACAGGGATCAAGACCATACTCATGGAAAAGAAATGCAAAAAAGCAAAATGGCAGTCTGGGGAGGACTGACAAATAGCTGTGAAAAGAAGAGAGGCAAAAAGCAAAGGAGAAAAGGAAGATATAAGCACCTGAATGCAGAATTCCAAAGAACAGCAAGGAGAGATAAGAAAGCCTTCCTCAGTTTCTTAGTATGATCTGGTAAACCAGGTCTCAAGGGTAATAAAAATGCTAGTCCTGTGTGCATGTGTGCGCAGTTGTGTCCGATTCTTTGTGACCCCAGGGACTGTAGCCCACCCAGGCTCCTCTGTCCATGGGATTTCCCAGGCAAGAATACTGGAGTGAGTTGCCATTTCTTTCTCCAGAGGATCTTCCCAATCCAGGGATCAAATCCCAATTTCTTGCGTCTTTTGCATCGGCAGGCATTTTTTTTTTTTTTTTTTACCATTAGAGTCACCTCAAAAGCCCTAAAAATGCTAGTTACAAGCCCATAAAATAGAATAAACAGAACGGAATCTGTTTGGTCCATGTAGTCTTAGCTAGTTATCTAACTAGTTATGTTTGAAAACAGTTGTCTTGCTATTCAGATGTCAGCAGATAAAGGAGTTGTCACAAATTTCCCAAAACCCTTCTGAGGAGGGAGGGAGGAAGGAAGCTGGACCCATAGGTGCCCGTCGCAGTGCTGCTGCTGAATTCTGGGTGTGTGTGTGTGCTAAGTTGCTTCAGTCGTGTCTGACTCTTTGCAACCTTATGAACTGAAGCCCTCCAGGTTCCTCAGTCCATGGGATTATTCAGGCATGAATACTGGAGTGCTCTACTGTGCCCTCTTCCAGGGGATATTCCCAATCCAGGATCGAACCTGTGTTGCTTATGTCTCTTGTATTGGTAGGTGAGTTCTTTACCATTAGCGCCATCTGGGAAGTCCTTTGGGGCAGTTGTGGGCAAGGCCAGTCTTTGGTCTCTTGGAAGAAGGCTGTATCTCTTCTGTGTGTGAGCTGCCAGGATGCACAGCTCAGAAAACCGTACAGAATAATAATAGTAACATTACACACAATCCTTCTGTTGGTTGAAGTGTGATAATTTCCCATGTTTTTTCAGTGAATTACCTTATTTAAAATCACAGCATTATAGATTATTGTGCAGGAAAGAATAGTAGAGAACATCTAATTCAAGCTATGCTTTTCACAGATGAAGACACTGAAGCCAGGAGACACAAAGTGGCTGAAAAATTGCCTCTTACTCTTCTTGACAGCCCAGAGAAGGTGGCAAGACTTATTTTGTGTATTTTCTATAGGTACTAGGTGTTGACCACTCTGTAGGCTCTGAGGACACAGTAGTGAACAAGGCAGATGTGTTCTTAACTCTCAAAGAGCTTAGGGTTTGGCAAATGAGACTGATGGATGCATAAGTACATCCCAGTTTGAGGACTCTAATGGGATGCTTGGTGATCTCTATGGGAGGGGAACTAAGCTAGACTGGGTGTGACCAGGGAAAATTAAAGTGATCGACTGAGTTCCCTCTCCAAAACTTAGCATTTGAGGGATAGAAAAGAGTCTGGTCCCTAGTGAGTGGCTCTCTCCGCACAGTGATCACACGAAGCAAGGATACTGTGGCTCATGGTGTGGCATTTTTCATTTCAGCATCACAGTAGCTGTAGGGAGGTCTGGTGGCAGTTATCACCAAGAGCAACCTGAGGCACAGAGAGAGTTCAGCTACATGTTTAAAGTCATGGTGGACTGACAAAGAGAACTTTCTCTCTTTTTAGGAAGGCCTGGGCAAGCAGAGGTACAGATGAGCTCTGAAATCTGGTTTGGGAGGAAAATGCCAGGCAAGCAAAGGTTAAATTCTGAGTTTTAGTTTGAGTATTAAGTAGATGTAGTTTGGGTCTCTGTGCCATTCCCAGAGAGAGTAAGGAGAGTTGGGAATTGACAGGATTTAGAATTTTAAAGTTGGAAAGAAAAAGATTTGTGATGACCTACAAGGAGTTGTACATGTGTTCAGTCCAGGATTCCAAGCGTTTTTGAACACATAGGTTGCAGTTATCCTAAGAGGCATTGTGAAACTTTAAAAATAAAACAAAATGCAAATAAAATCGATTTCAATCAATTTTACTTTAAAAAATTCATAGATAGAACTTCTAAGAAATGAGAAGATTGCAGAAATGAGCCCTCTGTAGACTCCCAGAGAAGCCATAAATCTCAGTTGCTTCCCACGGTCCAGGATCCAAAGTGAGCAGCAGAGTGGAAAGGTAAAAGAGGGCTCCCACTGGTCTAGGAGCAGGGGCGTTGTGAGGGGCCCATCCTATCGCCCTCACCCACAGAAGCACAGGATGGGGGGGGTGCTTCCTCCCCCTGTGCCTCCTGGTTGTAGTCTTTGCCTCGGGGAGCTGAAGGAGGAGGGCTAAGAAGAATTGCACGGATTACTGGATCTAATTTCAAATGCCAGGTTCCTTCCAATGATGAGATCCTTTGTTTTTACATCAACTCATTTTTCTTAAAGGATATTTAAATGAATGCTTAAAGCGTGTTATGATATATTCTCTTACTTGACATCACAGTGTAGTGAAAGAGCTGAGGTTGCATCCTTGCCCTACACTGATTTACTGCCTGGGGAGCAGCTCCCTTAACCACTCCAGATTTCTGTAGTGACTAAGTAGGGAAAATGCTTGGTTCTTGGGAGCGCTGCAAATCTAAACAGGCTAAACGATGCACGATGCCTGATAGAGTGTTTAGCACATACTAGGTACACAGTACATGGCAAGTATTCTCACTCACCCATCCACTCACCCATCTAGTGATTACCAAGGAAAGTAGGATGACTAACAATCCATAGATGAAAAAACTGACTCAGAGAGGCAGAGTGCCCTATGTGTCATCACACAGATACTAGAGACCAGAGCTGGGACTTGAAAATGGATCTTATGTAGCTCAGGCCAGTGGCCTTTCAATTCCACGTGTTAACAGTAATGTGAGGCACTGGCTGCTCTAGAAAGCCTTTCTGGTCTCCCCTGGAAGCAGCCATGTAGGCTTTTATTGACTCTCGGCTATCTACATTTTGGTTCCAAAACTGTTTTTAAGGTGGCATCAAGGCTTCCCAGATGGCACTAGTGGTAAAGAACCCACCTGCCAATGCAGGAGACATAAGAGACACAGGTTCAATTTGTGAGTAGAGAAGATCCTGTGGAGGAGGGCTTGGCAACCCACTTCAGTATTTTTGCCTGGAGAATCCTATGGATGGAGGAGTTTGGCAGGCTACAGCTCATAGGATCACACGACTGAAGTGACTTAGCATACATACACAAGAACTATTTCTACGGAACCATCCTGGGGTCCAATGGTTAAGAATATGCTTTGCAATGCAGGGAACATGGGTTCAATCCCTGGTTGGGGGCACTAAGATGCCACATGCCACAGGGCAGCTAGGCCCTCTCCAAAACTACTGAGCCCACATGCTCCAGAGCTGGCACACCACAACTAGAGAGCCTGTGCTCTGCAGCAAAAGATCCCCCACGACGAAATGAAGATCCTGCATGCTGCAACTGAAACCTGATGCAGCCAAATAAATAAATTAATTCAATAAAATTTTTCTGAAAATGGAACTATTTCTAGGTACCTGGGAGAGAGGTCATTTTCCAGATAATTTCTCTAAGCAAACACAAGTGCAGCCCTTGCAGGAAGCCTGTAGTATGTGTGTGTAGACTGACAGGCTCCAGCAGCATTAGCTGGTGATAATAAGAAACCAGAAGAGTAAGTCCCAATGCAGGCTCTGGGCTCTGTCTTTTCATACCCCAGATGGTTGGGCTTCCAGGCCTGGGAAGGAGATGATGACCCGGCAGGGGACCCTTGTAATCGTGATGATCCTCTCCACCTTTATCTAGGAGGTGGGGGCTGGGCTCCTTCAGAGGCTGTTAGGGAGAAGCTGCAGCGGCACCTGCAGCCTCCAGCTCCCCTATTTCAGACAGGATGGTGTGACAGACATTGAACTGGCCTCCTGGTCAGATAAACCGAGATTCTATTATTTACCCCCTGGGACAAGCAACTTAAATTGTTTATGCTTCCACTCAGTTATATGGAAAATATGTCTACTAATCATACCTTCTCTTCCAACCTCAGAAGCTCATTGTAGGATGAGCCAGCAGTGAGAATGGAGAGGGAGGCCCATTTGAGAACCATCTGCTATAGAAACAACAGGATTTAGGGGTGCTAGAAATAACTGAGTTTGATTCTCTTCCTTCTACAAATGGAGACTTTGAGGCAGAGGGATTCATTCAAAGTTAATGCTGCTTTTCACTAAATTGTCATATTACCGATTGCAGGCAATAGGAACGCATTCATGAAACAAGTATATGTGTTAAGATTTAGAGAAAGAATGAGTCTTTGGAAGGTAGTGAATTCCCCTCAACCTGAGGTCATCAATTACTAAAGGATTGTAGAAACTGCTGGTGCCCTCGGTTGAGTTAAGGTCCTCCTCTGGTGGACCCTTTAGTGAAAGTGTTAGTTGCTCAGTTGTGTCCAGCTCTTTGCGACCCCATGAACTATAGCCCACCAGGCTCCCCTGTCTCTGAAATTCTCCAGGCAAGAATACTGGAGTGGGTTGCCATTCCCTTCTCCAGGCGATCTTCCCCACCCAGGGACTGAACCCAGATCTCCTGCACTGGAACCAGATTCTTTAGCATCTGAGCCACCTGGGAAGCCTCTTTATGCCTGTGTTAAACTTGACACATTGCACTACAGTTAGGATGTTTCTCCCTCCTACATTCGACATCAGCTCTTTCCAGGCAAGGCCTAGTCCTCTGTCATCCTGCATCCCCAACACCTGGCCCAGGGCCTGGCACACAGGAGAGTTCAGAGATGCAACACTGAAGGAGCACTCAAGCCCCAGCTCAGTGAATGGGCGAGATGACCTCCAGGGTTCATTTCAGAGAGCCTATAATTCTGAACTCCTGTGAGAAGGCCTTGTGGTGTGGGGAGGATAAAAAGAACTTAGCAGAAGATGATGGCTGTGGTAACGGAAAGGACACTCAGAGTTGGGCCTCCGAGTCCATTTTTAGAACTTTTAATTGTATTCTTACCCTGACTTCTCATTAAGGGATAAATGATAGTTCTAGAATATCAATCGATATTATGTTGCCTGAAGAAAGAAAGGACCTCTTGGGACTGGGGAGAAGCCCAGGGGAGAGCTTTGAGGCCTTGCTGACCAGACTCGGGTCCCCTTTGTGTTGGGGTGAGAACAGAAGTGGGCACAAGTCAGCTGGCTCTGGGTAATAGCCCCCCAATACTCCTTGGTGGGATGGGAGCCAAGTGGCAGAAACTGGGGTGCCCAGTGGTCCTGAGACCCAGTCTGAGGCTGGAAGAGCCAGTGACAGCTCTGGAACAAGCAGGAGGCAGTTAATATGTATGTTAAACATATGGAAATGAGAGCAAATAGCGAAGCTAGGGAGACAAATATTGAACAGGGTCTGGGCCTGAGACTAAACCAACACAAGGAAATGAGAGGCTGCTGAAAGTAAAGGAGCTGCCAGGGGAAGGCGGGGAAGACTGCAAGAGAGAGGCTGGGGATGGATCCACCAGGAGCACCCTCTCTCTCTGGCCACCAGCTGCCATGCTTGAGCAGTGATGTCACAGACTGGCGTACATGCCAAGATGGGGTCCAGGCGAGCTTTGGCTGAGTTTGTCATGTGTCCAAAGTTATGTTTCTCTGTACATTTTAACCCTCCTCAGCACCTTCTTCCCAATTTCTGGCAATGCTCTCTGTCCTCTACTCCAATCTCCACTCCCATCAACAAGCCTGTCTCAGATAGGATATCTCCACCAGACTCACTCTCTTTGATCAGAACCCTGGAGATGGCCAGCTCCAGAATGTTGACTATAGAGATGACAGAGGGTCAGAGCAACAGGATGCTTGAACAGATCGGGAGGAGGTGAATAAGGGACTTGTGTTACTTGTCCTGAAGCTCAGCAAACATACATTTTTTTAGTTGGAGGGTATTATTTCGGTTGTTAGTTGCAGTTATTTGGGTTGCCTTTTCCGAGGAAAAGGCAGTGGGATTCATAACCAAATATCTTCTCTCCTAGAAGTCATAAAAGTGATGGCAATTGCAATGGCAGATCTGTCTAAACCATGGGAGATGAGTTGGGGAAGTAAATCCACAAATTTTGTTCCTATCTGAGAGCACCAGGAGGCCTCAGTTTTTTGATGGGACACTGTCAGGAAGGGCAAAACCCTCAAGTGGACAAGTGGGGGAAGTGGTGGAGAAGGGAGCTCTGTCATTCAAATGCAGGGATTGTTCCCTCATGCTTCTAATCCAGAAGTTACTACAACCCACTGGGGAGATCTTGGAGGTGAGGAAAATTGTGGGAGGAGGCTAGATTCCCTCCAGGGCTCTTTTTGCCCACTTCCAGAATCAGGAGTATTATGTAAAGATAGTAGGTACCTCTTGACTGGCTTCATTTGTCAGATCTAGTTCCATATAAAACAAAGCTCCCAGGAGATGCAAACAAAGTAAGTTTTCAGTAGGCTACTTAGGATCAGAGCAGATGGCAAGTTCCAGAGCTTGGGGCCCTAGTAGGAAACCTTTTGAAGGGGGCATTAAAAGAGCAAGGGGTAGCATGGGATCCTGGAGGCAGGAAAATGGGCCTGGAAAGGGAGTTGAAGGCTCCTGATGGTAATAAGTCCATTTCGTTGTTTGTCCAAAGCCAATCGGTGATAGAACATCCTTGGTTTTTTTTTCCTAGAAGGGTTAGTGGACTTGCCAAGACTCTCATCTTATTTAGGAATCTGAGGCCATCCTGGCCCTGCTCCTGCAGCCCCAGCACTTTCCAAAATGTTCTTTTCCTTCACTTCCAAGTCTATGTTACATGTCCAGAGACATAGTGACTGATGACAATTAACTTCAGTCTCATAAACCTTTATTATGTCTTCTGACAAGTTCTATGCTAAGAGAAGTGTGTGTGTGCTCATTCGTGTCTGACCCTTGACAATCCCATGGATTGTAGCCCACCAGGCTCCTCTGTCCATGGAATTCTCTAGGCAAGAATATTGATGTGGGTAGCCATTCCTTTCTCCAGGGAAACTTTCCAACCCAGGAATCAAATCCATATCTACCTGCATCTCCTGCATTAGCAGGTGAATTCTTTATCACTGAGCCACCTGGGAATCCCATGCTAAGAGGAAAGGGCAGCATAAAAGGATAAATAAGGTGTGATTTGCTCTATCTAGACAATGAGGGTTGGGTATGAGGGGCAGATTCACCCACAAATGGCTGAGCTAAGACCAAATGTGATAAGGACTAACACAGAAGTTTCAAATAGATGAGCGGAGCAGAAGAGGAAGAGGTTCTCTGGGTTCTGGTCAAGAGCATCTGTGATGGCCCCAAGAAAAACACATCATTTAAGCAAGGCCTTGACTATGGAGAGAGATATTCAGGTAGAGAAAGAGAAGGGTCAATATGAACAGAGTGGTGGAGGGCAAGGCAGGGTATACTCACTCCTGGAGCTCAGAGGGAGCTAAGAATGGCCAGACAATCCAAACTAAATCAGGGTGGCCTTTGTGAGACAGAATGAGAGACTTGGGTACATGCTTGAGGCCATGTCTTTATCATGCAAGAAGGAGGTCATCTCCAAGCCAGAAGGAGGGTTCTCCCAGGAACTAAATCAACCAGCACCATGGTATGGGACCTCCAGCCTCAGAATTCAGCATCAAGATTACCTTGACTTTTTGCTATTATTCAGAACCATTTTCAGATTGGTTTCCAAGGCCAGCCCTTTCCTGGGATACACGAGGTTGCCAGTGATTTCCCAAAGTCACAATAAGAACAGTCCCCTGCTTGACCCTCACTTCAAGCCTCATGGAAAAGAATCAGATTTTCCAGGCCAACCCCTAAGGGACTGATCATTGCCTTGAGAACAAAAGACCTGCGATTGTGCAGCTATTGCCTCAGGTGCCAATTCCCAGTCCTTCCCAGGCAAAGAAAACTAGGGAAATGAAGCCCACAGTCTATGTGGACAAGATAATGGACATAAGTGACTTAGTGCTAGGAACACTGTAGGTGCTCAGTGGCTTTTGTTGTTATTATTATTAGTGAATCTTTATTAAATCACTATGAGACATATTTTGTTAGTTTTTATTATTCCCATTACATATAAGAATAAACCAAAGCCCAGAGAGATTAGATAACTGTTCCAAGGTTTCATGTCTAATTGGTGGAGAGCCAACATTGGAATCCCAGTTTGATCCTAAAGTCTATGCTCCTCCCACCATGTCTGCTGCCAGAAACAGTTCAGCTGCCAGGTGAAGACAAGGGTTCTTGGGTCTCAGCCAAGGGACATTGAACCATCAAGGTGCCAGGGCTGGAGAGGGTGGCAAAGACCTCATCCACTCATAGCTCACTCCTATAATTAGAACCTAAATGTCTCTGCAACACTTTTATTGGAAAGTCATAAGTGTGTTGGTCAGGCAGTCTGTTGTGGGTTGGGAAGCTCCCTGAGATGCCCAAGAAGAATCAAGCTGATATGAGCATCTCCTTGCCTCCAGTCCACACTCTCTGGCCCTCTACAGTAGGAATCTCATGGGGTATCCTGGCCTAGCTCCCCATTCTTACCCCAGAAATGGTATCTGCAGCCTCTCTGCTATTTTTACAAATGTACGTCCCTTTGGGGAATAGAAGGCCCATGTCCTAGAAATATCTTACATGGTAGAGTATCACTTGGATTAGCACCTTGGCCAAGCTTTCTTGTCTGTCTAGTTCTACCCATGGGGGACTCAGAATGGCTCACCAAAAACTGTACTGAATTCTGTCTCCATATGGGAAGACATTTTTTTCCTTTTCTTTCTTCCTGAGATAATGCTCTTGCCTCTACTTGTCTCCCCTCCCTGGAGCTGGGGCCACAAGTCTACCACCAAGAGCCATTTGACCTGACTCACAGTGTAATGCCTGCAATGGAGTCAATTATGTCCATTACACATTCATATACTAAAGTCCTAACTTGGAGGATGATGGCATATGGAAATGGGGGCTTTGGGGAGGTAATTAGGGTTAGATGACAATGTAGTGAGGGTTAAGATACCCATGATTGGATTAATGGCTTAATAAGATTGAAGACAAAAGGAGAAGAGGGTGGCAGATGATGAGGTGGTTAGATAGCATGACTGACATGCTATTAATGAACATGAATTTGGGAAAACTCTGGAAGACAATGGAGGACAGAGGAGTCTGGTGTGCTGCAGTCCATGGGGTCACAAAGAGTCAGAAACAACTTAGCAAGTGAACAACAGCAACAAACAAGAGACAGAGGCTATGTCTTCCTTATGGAAGAAGGACATTGTCACCAAGCCAGAAAGAGGGCTCTCACCATGGTGCTGAATTGACCAGCACCACGATAGTGGACTTTCAGCCTCAGAATTCAGCATCAAGGTAACCTTGACCTTTTGCTATGGTTCAAAACCATTTTTAGCTTGCTTTCCAAGGCTGTGACTTCCCTGGTATACAGGAGCATTAGCTTTTGGACTGGAGACTTCACCTAGATCCAGTATTCCATTGCCTCAAAGCTGGGTCCCTACCTTGCTTTCTTTACCAATCTTTCAAGTTTCTGCACCTAAACCCCAGGGACCCTTCTGTCTCCAGCCAGGCTTCTCTGACTATGAGCGTGCATTTGCATCTTCATCCTCACATTTGGCAGCCTCTGATCCCCATCACAGACTGCCCCACCTCCTCTCCTGGTCACTGCCCATTGACCCTGGCAGGTCCTTCTTGATACTGAAAACTGCCCATCTCCTTTTACCACATTCTTCAGAATCAGACCCTTCCCTCCTTGCTTGCCTAATGCTGAAGTTTGAGTGCACTCAATGCATGCATATGAGTGCTAAGTCACTTCAGTTGTGTCCAACTCTTTGCAGTCCCATGGACTGTAGCACACCAGCCTCCTCTGTCCATGATTCTCTAGGTAAGAATATTGGAGTGGGTTTCCATGTCCTCCCCCAGTGGATCTTCCCAACCCAGAGATCAAACCCTCATCTCCTCCAATGGCAGGTGGGTTATTTGCTACTGGCGCCACCTGGGAAGCCCTCAAAATAGGTCTACAGGTCCCCAGTTCTCCCATTCTCAACTTCAACTGACAGCAGAGGCCTTTATGCCAGTGCCGGATGAGGCTTCCTGGACAGGTGGACACTGGCTGATTTGAAGCTCTAATAAGAATTTCCATTTCAAGTCCCATGTGATCTAAACATACATTTTAGTGAAACTTGAGCAAACTTCATGTTCCACCAATATTTGCAAAGTAAGAGAGAAAGTCAAGTCATTATGGAATGATATGCTATTAGCATATATTAATGAAAGCAGTCTAACACAAAGCCATTCCTCGTGGTCCTGACTCTGCCCCAGCCTGTCTGGCAGAGCTTCCTGGTACCTGAGGGCATCATCAGCTCCTATCCTGTGCTTGGATGCCATGGAGACAGGGAGAGAAGGTTTGAGAGATGCAGAGAAGAACTCTCACAGGTTACAGGCAGAATCAGTCAAAGAGCTTGACCAAGCTGGAGGCTGGAAGAGGTGAGATGGTGGAGAAGGGCTATCTGGTTGTGGCTCTTAGTCACTTAGCTTCTGACAATGACTGGGGATGGTGGCTGAAGATGAAGAATGTGGTGCCAAATATGTTTGAGNGACTGAACAATAACAGTAATCCTTATAGCGACTTATTTAATCTTTACTTGATACTCAGAGCAACTGTTTGAAGTAGTTGTACTATTTTTTCCAGATCTTATTGATGAGGAAAATGAAACCCAAAGAGGTTAAGTTGCCTAAGATTTTTTTTTAAATGTTCAGGAACCCATGGTTGGCAAACGAGAATCAGCATTCAAGCCCAGGCTGATAGGTCTGCTAAGCCCAGCTTTGCCTACTGTAGGGCAGCCCAGCCCCAAGTTTTCCACCGAAGGAGTCCTAGCAGCAGAGCATGGACACCCGCACCCCTGGGGTCCTGGGAATATCGCCTAAGGTAGCTAGCTGTCAGTGTGAAATTTTCTTTGAAGCCATGTGTTTTTTTTCTTAGAAATTTTGGGTGAATTTTGCTTTCTACTCCATAATGCATATTTTAACATTAAAAAAGTAATGTTTTGATTTTTGCTGTTCTCAAAACTTTGAGGAAAGAGAATGCTCCAGGTAGCTGTATTATGCAGACCCCATGGTGTTGCTGAGGTTCCCCAGGTGGCGCTAGTGGTAAAGAACCCTCCTGCCAATGCAGGAGGCATTAGAATCATCAGTTTGATCCCTGGGTCTGGAAGATCCCCTGGAGGAGGACATGGCAACTCACTCCAGTATTCATGCCTGGGGAATTTCTTGGACAGAGGAACCTGGTGGGCTACAGTCCATGGGGTTGCAAAGAGTCACAAAGGATTGGACACACACACATGATTTTGCTGACCTCCTGGCCCACTTTTGGTGCTCCTGGGTTTACAGCTGCCCAGCTACAAGAGGAGTAGTTGAAATGGAAAGAATGTGGCTTTCAAGACCAGAGAGATCAGAACTCAGATCCTGGCTCCATCTTGCCCCCAAGTGCTGTGACCTATTGCTCCATGGCTCTGAGCAACTCTCTGTGTAAATCAGAGGTAATATAACAGCTGGCTGTCTGAATGCCATTACAGGACTGAGGTGAAGCATCAGCCGCTTAGTAAGAGCTCCACAAGCGGCACCATCTCACTTGACGACTTGGGGTTTGCCACACCTCTGTCACCCAGCATGGAGGAAGGGTACCACTTTGTTGAGCAGGTCGCCTCTATGCTTCTTCACTGCTTGCTTCTGATTTTGTTGGTGGGAAAGATGCTGGTTTTGGTTTTTGTTTTTCCTGGGGAGGAGCTCTGTATGTAATGTCTGTTCCCCACAAGCCTGTCCCACCCATGGGGCTTATGTGGGACCTGGACACTTTCTCTCTTTCATCCACATTTAAATCATCTGCTGGCCGAGAAAAGAAGTTGTTTTCTATTGACTGGTGATTCTGCTCAGAAGAAAGGCAAGCTTGATATGTAAGGATAATATACATACTGCCTGCGTGTGTGCATGCTAAGTCGCTTCAGTCGTGTCTGACTCTTTGCAACCCCATGGGGTGTAGCCTGCCAGGCTGCTCTGTCCATGGGTTTCTCTCAGCAAGAATGGAGTGGGTTGCCATGCCCTCCTTCAGGGGAGCTTCCCCACCCAAATATTGAACCCATGTCTTTTACATCTCCTGCATCGATACAGGCAGATCCTTTACCACTAGCACCACTTGGGAAGCAATATACATACTGCGTTTATATTATCGGGTTTGCCAAAGAAAGTTTTTGGCCAATCCAATATATTCAAACCTCTCCTTTGAACACTTTCTAAGACTTTCTAAATCTCTAACCAAGGCTTAAGCAGAGAGGAGTCTTACCAGGTTGGTTGGGCCCCTGGAGGGTCGTAAAGAGCTCTTTTATCCTTTAGATAACTTGATATTTGCAGGAAAGTCAATTAATTTGCTGAACCATAATCTTCTCTTTTGTAAAATAAAGCTAGCATGTTAGATATGATTATTTAAAATGCTTTATCACACTGATTAGAATGACTTTTGTAAAAGTTAAAAAAACAATGTGCTGGCAAGGATGCGGAAAAATTAGAAAGCTTCTGTACCATTGGTGGAAATGTAAATGGTGCAGCTGCCGTGAAAAGCAGCATGGCAGTTCCTTGAAAAGTTAAACACATGTTTACAGTGTGACACCACAATTCCATGTCTAGGTATGTGCTAAAAGACTGAGGCAGGGACTTGAACAGATGTTCATACACCATTGTTCATAGCAGCATTATTCACAATCAAAGGGTAGACTCTGTAAAGTGCTTCTGAGATCTTCAGACTGTGTTAATATCAATAGCAGTGTGACTATGGAAATCCGAAGACTAGGGACATGTACCTCTCTTACAATGAATGTCACTGCCATACATGATCCCTGAGAAAGCCCTCCATGAGTAATACGTAGACCTTCAAGTATTCTTGCCTCCTTCTTTCAATGCCTTTGCTCAATCACCACTACCATTGAGCCAGGCCAGCAAAGGTTCATGGAGTAGGGAATAGCAGGGTTTTGTGGAGAAGATGACAGGGATGGGATTGGAGGGGTACAGACCAATGTCCTACAAAAGAGGTGGAGACAGTAGGTCTTCCTGAAGGACTTTTCTAGGCTTCTGGGAGGAAGGGAGAAGAAAAGGAATGTGGCAAGACTGCAAGTAGATCAAACCAGTCCATCCTAAAGGAAATCAGTTCCTGAATATTTATTAGAAGGACTGTTGCTGAAGCTGAAGATCCAATACTTTGGCCACCTGGTACAAAGAACCGACTCATTGAAAAAGACCTTGATGCTGGGAAAGATTGAAGGCAAAAGAAGGGGGCCACAGAGGATGAGATGGTTAGATAGTATCACTGACTCAGTGGACATGAATTTGAGCAAACTCCAGAGATAGTGGAAGACAGGGAAGCCTGGTGTGCTGCAGCCCACGGGATCACAAAGAGTCAGGACTTAGTGACTGTACAACAGCAAGAAGACTGTAAGGGTTGTGAGGTCATCATGAGGCAGTGGAGGGACCTGGAGGCCTGTCCTTCCCCAGTCCCCAGCAAAATCTGGAGGCAGCAGGGTCCCATGAGGTCCCATAAACCACCCAGAGACTGTCAGCTAGACTGCCCTCAGGGACCAGCTGTCCTCTCCCCGGGAGTCCTGCATGGACAACCATCCTGAGCAGCTGGAGCTCCCTCTAATGGCCACTCAGGGGAGTGGCCATGGTCTCAGTTTGGCCTCAGAGGCTGCTCCTTCCCTGAATGAGTCATTCTGTGTGGGTATCTTCCCCCTACTTCATGATACTGCAGGACACACTATCAACCCCAGTCAATGGTCAAAGGGCGAAGGACTTCAAAGTGAGCGAGGTGGTGCTTGAATTAAGCCTGCTGGAGACCCTTTGAGGGAGAAAATGGTCGAAGACGTTCCAGGATAATAATAATGATAACAATGGCATTAGTAATAATAACAGACATCTAAGAGTGGTTGAGAGAATTAAAAACTTGTACACAGAAGGTCTTGGCACAGAACAGTTTTTCAGTGCATGTTAATTTCCTTTTCCTTTTCTCCCTCTGGGAGTGTACACGCAAGATCAAACATCCCCCTTCCTAGTCACCCAGATCGCTCCCTCCTCTCCCCTCCTCCTGCCTTGCTTTCCTCTCTGTCTCTCTCGTCTGTTATCCTCTTTTGCTTTCCCTCCCATCCCCCGCGTGCGGTTTGCAGAGCTCAGCTGTACCTGTCTGCTCTTCCTCACCAGATTCCAAGTGCTGTGGGCACAGTCCTGACTCCCACCCAAGCGCTCACATTCAAGTAGACCCACTCCTGTTGCTACAGGTGGGAGAGTGGAGTTCTGCATTATCTCCTTCGTCTTCACGATTTTTCTCTTTGTTATTAGAGAGAGACTTCTATGTGGCGGAAGAAAAAATCATAAGGGAAAAAAAAAAAAAATCCCGACCCTCAGAAACATGTTTTCCTTGCTCTGCCAGCCCTCACACATTTCCATTTGGATTGATTGCCTACTACAGCCTGTGAGCTTTTGAACGTCAAATTTCAAAACGGCAACTTGAAAGAGCGAACATGAAATGAGCGGCTCGATTCTGCCCTCCATGCTGGGGGACATGTATTCTTGAAGTGCAGGAGCAGCGGGGGGAGTCTTGTCTCTCCCGCCTACATTATCTCCTGAGGCTTTTTGACGCCAGCCCTTCCTGGGGCGCTGACAAGGCGGGCATTTAGAAAGCGTTTGCTACAGGCTGAACTGAACCTTGTACAAGGCACCGCGCGGTACCTGCAAGAAAAGGATTTGGATTTAGGCTGAAACACGGTGCGCTCTCCCCAAGATTCAGGAAGGATGTACATATGGGACCAAAACAAAGTGAAATGCAATTTAAAAATGAAGAACAGAATGAATCATATCCAGGTGCTAACAGAATAGAGATAATGATGGTTACCAGAGTGTGGCCTTCGGGCGACAGTCAGGGACAATGCAGTAACAAGTAGGAAAGCTTCATGTACCTAATTTTTTTTTCTTATTTAACATTTTTAAAAATTTTTAATTCTTTTTTTTTTTAACAGTGGGTCCTTTCTGGTTATTTTAAATGTAGCAGTGTGTACTTGTCAATATGTTAAAATCTCATTCTATCCCTTCCCCTTCCCGTCCCTTGGGGTAACGTAGGTTCACCAATCAGAATGGCCATCATCCAAAAATACCTGAAATTTAATACAGAGACATCTGAACTCAATCTCTTCCACTGAAACTTGCTCTCTATTCTGTAACTTATTGCCCTATCTCTTAAAGGCAATAACTATGTATTTAGTCACCTAGCTAGAAAGCTGACTTCTCTTCTATCTCCTGCTGCAAGACTATTGGTCGTCACCATATCCTATTGATTCTCTCTCTTCAGTTCAGTTCAGTCGCTTAGTCGTGTCCGACTCTTTGCGACCCCATGAATCACAGCACACCAGGCCTCCCTGTCCATCACCAACTCCCGGAGTTCACTCAGACTTGCATCCATCGAGTCCGTGATGCCATCCAGCCATCTCATCCTCTGTCGTCCCTTTCTCCTCCTGCCCCCACTCCCTCCCAGCATCAGAGTCTTTTNCATCACCAACTCCCGGAGTTCACTCAGACTTGCATCCATCGAGTCCGTGATGCCATCCAGCCATCTCATCCTCTGTCGTCCCTTTCTCCTCCTGCCCCCACTCCCTCCCAGCATCAGAGTCTTTTGCAATGAGTCAACTCTTTGCATGAGGTGGCCAAAGTACTGGAGTTTCAGCTTTAGCATCATTCCTTCCAAAGAAGTCCCAGGGCTGATCTCCTTCAGAATGGACTGGTTGGATCTTCTCTCTCTTAAAAAAACTCTAAATGTAGATCCCTCTGTCTCAGTCTTTTACAAGAAAGACTATATCATGTTCATCTTCATCTATGTAGGACCTGACTCAGTGCCTAGTGCAGAATAGAGGCTTCATGAAGAAGGAGAAGTGAATGACAGAAAGCAGAGTGAGAAAAAAAGTGAATGTGGGAATTTGACCTGAAATCCGAGAGCATCAGGATGAGAGAAGATCTTGGACATTTTCAAGTCCAACACTCTCATTCTTCCAGATGCTGCATTTGGAGGTGAGAAATGGCAAATTGCCTACCCAAATTTACACAGGTAGAATTAACTCTAACAGGTGGCTTCTAATAGCACAGACTTGAAATCAAGAGGAACCAAAGTGGGTCATGGAAATGAAAATGAAAACCACAATGTTGAACTGGTTAAGTGAGTTCAAAATGGCCATCATCCAAAAATACCTGAAATTTAATACAGAGACATCTGAACTCAGTCTCTTCCACTGAAGAGATTTGAAAGGATTTCAAAGGGATTTGAAAGGACACGTGAGAAAATGAAGCTAAGGATGGAGAGAAAATGCAGAACCAGATCTAGTCCTAGTGGAGGAGCCAAAGCGCTAAAGCTGGAAGACTCTATAGAACCAGGCAGTAAGTCCTACCAGGACCCAGGAGGCAAGAGGCAGCAGGACATGTAGTGAATGGGGTTGGAGAGACAGAGAGATTCAGTGAGAGAAAAACTAGATTCCGCATCAGTTTCTGAGATGAGTCCTCCTGTAGGAGTCTTTCTTGATGGTCCAGTCTTTACCTTTTACATCTGAGTCCAATTCAATCCTCAGATGGTTATGCTACATGACTGGCCTAGGAGTGACCCTGATAGCAGCCTAGAGATTGGATGAGCTTAGTGTCAGAGATAGGGAGTCTTATCCAGTAGGGTCTGAAGAACTAGAATGGAGAGTTAAGAAAGTGAGACTGGATTGTTCTGGGAGATGTGAGATGTTGGGTTGAATGATTTAGATCCATTGCTATGAAGAACAGAGTATTATGATAGTCTCTCAACTTGGAGAATGGCTGCTTTCAACTCAGATCCTTCTTCTCTAGCGTCATGACTGGGCACTCTATTTAAATTGCTATTCCCTTTGCCTGGAATGCTCTTCCCCTGAATGTTCTGTGATTTGCTCTTACCTTCTCATGTCCTTGCTCAAAAGTCATGTTATGAGCAAAGCCTGGCCTTACTGTTCCTTTTAAATTTGCCACACCCTCCATGCCTTCTCTATCTGCCCCAAGGTGTACATCAAGGTTGCTCTCATCACCTTTCATCCATTTTAAAGCTGAGTATCAAAACGGGTCGTGGAAATGGAGACCACAGTATTGAATTGGTTAAGCAAGTCAAGATTAAAAAGAAGGATACATGAGATACAATGCAATCACTGAGGATGGGAAGAAAATGCAGAACCAGATGTAGTCCTAACTGAGGAGCCAGAAAGGTAATGCTAGTGTTTTATTTGTTCATTTTTATCACTACCCATTAGAATGGTAGCTCTGTGAGGGTAGATGTTGTTGTCTGTTTTGCTCACACCTGTATTTCCAGTGCCTACAATTTACTTGGCACATCTGGGATGCTCAAGAAGCATGCGTAGAATAAAAATAGAGCCATACACATGGGAATTGTTGGGATGGTGAGACAGCTTACAATGTTCTCCTGACCTGATCCATAATGGGAGTGCTGGAGGAGAATCTAGGATGCAATTGTGAGGTTGTCACTGTGTTCACCTAGACAACACCTACTTCATCTTGATTTCACCATCTCCCATTCTGGCTCTACCCCAACATTTAGAGCTGGCTCATTCCCTATCTAATGTCTTATATTGGTCCCAACTAGGCAGAAGTTCAGAGAAGGCAATGGCACCCCACTCCAGTACTCTTGCCTGGAAAATCCTATGGATGGAGGAGCCTGGTAGGCTGCAATCCATGAGGTCGCTAAGAGTCAGATACGACTGAGCAACTTCACTTTTGCTTTTCACTTTCATGCATTGGAGAAGGAAATGGCAACTCACTCCAGTGTTCTTGCCTGGAGAATCCTAGGGACGGGGGAGCCTGTTGGGCTTCCGTCTATGGGGTTGCACAAAGTCGGACACGACTGAAGTCACTTAGCAGCAGGCAGAAATTGGCCCTAGGGTGTTCTCCACCACAAATTATACCTCCTAAGACCCCTCAGCCTCTGTTAAACTAGTGGGTAAGGCTTCTCTGGTGGATCAGATGGTAAAGAATCTGTTTTCAAAGCAGGAGTCCAGGTTCAATCCCTGGGTCGGGAAGACCCCCAGGAGAAAGGAATGGCAACTCACTCCAGTATTCTTGCCTGGATAATTTCATGGACACAGGAGACTGGCAGGCTACAGTCCATGGAGTCACAAAGAGTTGGACATGACTGAGCAACTAACGCTTTAACTTTCAAGGCACCAGTGAGAAGAGAGATTCTACTCTTTCACTGCCTTTTCTGTAAATGATCTTCTTCTGGTAAGTTATCCTCTTTCTCCTAATGTAGAGTGGTTCTTTGAGCTTCCCCAGTGGCTAAGTGGTAAAGAATCCATCTACCAAAGAAGGAGACTTGACTTCGATCCCTGGGTCAGTAAGATCCTCTGGAGGAGGAAATGGCAACCCACTCTAGTATTCTTGCTGAAATAATCCCATGGATAGAGGAGCCTGGCGACCTATAGCCCATGGGGTTACAAAGAGTCAGAAATGACTGAGAACACACACACCAAGAGATTGTGGCCAGGTGAGGGTTTGTTGTAAACAGCTGAAAAGCAGAGAACATCCCGCCTGCTTTGTATCCTGCTATGTCTTACAGAACTGGGTCCCCCATGTGCTCACTTAATAAATACATATGTGTCCACATAAAGAAAAAGAGGCAGACATGACTTGAGCAAAAGTGGTGTTTGAAAGGAAGTTTGTCTCAGATGATACTTGGTACATGGTACTGTCTACATGGTACTTGCTTCCTCATCCAAACCCTGAAAAAACGTATCAGACTCTCCCTTTCTAGAAAATTTTTGTCAAGCTCTGGGTGATATGTATCCAACACATCATTGGTGATCAAAGGTTGGTGATGTGCTAACCTTTCAGGTAGAAATTAGTATAGAGATTTCCTGGCTCTAGTCTTTTCTCTATTTTCTTTAGACCACTGTATTTTTTTCTTCCTTATAGATGCTCTTATGCTCCTGGAAATGTTTGATTATTCCTGAGAGTGCCAGCTGTGAAACCCAGTCTACAGAAGTTCCCTTCACATGAAGTCTCTGTCCAAACACACACATCAGTCCTGAAATAGCCTTTTCTCTCCCTGCCTCGCCTGTTTGTGAGGACCTCTGCTCTTTCTCTGGCTACATTATCATTGGTTATTCACTGCGGGTCACTCCCTGAATTCTTCTATCAATTTAACAAGCACTCATTGAATACATCCAGTGTGCTGAGTGCTGGAGATATAAAGATCAATTAGCCTTGACCTCTACCCTCTGATGATCTGGTGGTCAAGTAGATGTGGGGTCAGACATTCATAAACGACTGTGCTGAGTGCTCTGCACAGGCAGGGAGAAGCACTTTGAAAGCATACAATGGTGGGGTGACCATCTGCCTGGTGGTCCAGAAGGTGTCACAAAGCAGATGACTTTTAAGAAGGGTCTCCAATAATCAAAGTTTACTTTCTGTTTGACTACTGAGCCTGCTTCGATCCTAAGAATCTCTAAATGTATTTCACAACCCCTAGAAGGGGTTCCAGCAGGCTCTCCCATGATTCTGTCTCTTTCTGTCAATCTCAGAGACTTAACAAGTTTCAGCTCTTCTTTTACCTCATTTCTTCCTGTGATACTTCACTCCTCTCCGGATAAACTCATCCAGGCATTCACAAGCCTATTCATTTTCTCCTGAATCTCTGGAGAATTCAGGCTTCTCCCTGGGTGGGTATGTGGCCATCTCCTCTACACCTCACCTTCATTGGTTACCTTCTCTCTAAAGAGGTGAGCTGCAGAGTAGACATGGATGTGTTTCACCATTTACGGATGGACCAGATACTACTTTCAAGAGTTTTAATACCCCCTCTCCCAGTCTTCTGGTACATTCAGAAACTCAAGACTCTGATTGCTATTCCTCTTCAGTGGACACCCTGTTCCCAGGGACTCTCTGTTCCCTGGAGTCTTAGGGTAGACACGATTCCTGCCTCTTATCTCAACTCACTTATCCTCACAGCAGTCTTTGGTAGTTGGACTCAATGGGATAACTTCCTCAGTCTACTCTAGAATGATCGTTTTAAAAAAACTTTTTAATATTTGTATTGAGGTATAGCCAATTAACACTTTTGTGATAATTTCAGGTGAACAGCAAAGGGACTCAGCCATGTAAATACATGTAATTCATTCCCCGCAAAATTCCCCTTCCATCCAGGATAGCCACATAATGTTGAGGAAACATTGTATATTCCCCTGTCTCTTATACACATCTACACGTGAGAAAATGAAGCTAAGGATGGAGAGAAAATGCAGAACCAGATCTAGTCCTAGTGGAGGAGCCAAAGCGCTAAAGCTGGAAGACTCTATAGAACCAGGCAGTAAGTCCTACCAGGACCCAGGAGGCAAGAGGCAGCAGGACATGTAGTGAATGGGGTTGGAGAGACAGAGAGATTCAGTGAGAGAAAAACTAGATTCCGCATCAGTTTCTGAGATGAGTCCTCCTGTAGGAGTCTTTCTTGATGGTCC
>SJYV01023547.1:0-32753 GCA_006410875.1 Neotragus pygmaeus | reverse complement strand
CTATTTAGGCAAATATTTCAAGATTTTTAAATTTATTTTTGGCAAACATTCCAAAATCAAATTGTAATTGAAGTATTTTGACAGCAAACTATGAAATTTTCCAGAGGATTCCTGGAAATTTTCAAAAGAATTTTTCTCTCTCCATATAAAAGGGAGCTATTAAACCAATAGGTGCTTCCAGGTGGAGCCAGTGCAAGAGACATAGGAGATGTGGATTCAATCCCTGGGTCAGGAAGATCCCCTGGAGGATGGCATGGCAACCCACTGCAGTATTCTTGCCTAGAGAATCCCATGGACATAGGAGCCTGGTGGGCTATAGTCCATAGGGTTGCAAAGAGTCGGACATGACTGAGGTGACTTAGCATGCAGCATGCACAGGCGTATTTGATATGTTAAATTACATGAGAAGCATTGTCAAATAATTGATGTTAAATTGATTATATTTGTGTAGACATATGTTATTAATACAGATATTCCAGAAATTGTGTGATTCTTACAAATCTGATATGCTCTCGTATAATGTTTTCACTTATAATTCTAATTTATTGTCTTTAATTGTTGTATGACGTCCTCTGAGACCCCAATCAGAAATGGTCAATGAGCAAATAATCTTCTTACTATTTTTTGTTACCTTCTGACATTGCTGTCATCAAAATTGAAGCCCACACTAAAAGGATATACTAAAAGTATCAGGGAAATGCCCTTACTGGCTTTTACGTAAAATCAGCAGCAACAGAATCTATAAAGATTATAGCACATGTAGATGAAGTCCATTTTGCTTCTGGAAAAAAAAAAAACCCTCATTGCCAGGCTTTTGCCATTCTGATGTCCTTGTAACATGGCAATAGTCTGCTTCTGAATAAAACAAATTAGGATGGGTAAGCAATGGGTGTAAATTAAATTGAAAGTCAGGGCTGTGAGATACTCAAAATAATCACTTTGTTCTTCACGGCTGCCTGGCAAATCTCAATTTTTGGCTTTTACATTACTTCACCCATCATAGTGCATTTAAGAAAAATTATTTTTGTCCTCAGAGGCCTGAATTTTAATAACTGCAACTGGACTTCATTCAACTGCTACTTAGTATGGGTTATCAATATGTTCTTGTTATCGTGTTTATATTTTCTGGATGGGTTGAAGAACTCCTCCTGTTGTAAGGCCAAAGTCCTTAAGTGACAGATAAATTGTTAGAAGATGTATTTTCCACTTGGAATATACCTTCCACAATTTCCAGTGACTGAAGCACTCCCTTCACTGGGTAAATCATATAAGTCTAAACAAAAGTCTTTCAAACTTATTGGACTTATCACTATCCCTATCATCCTTAATTATCAGACAAAGTTGAGAAAACTAATGGAAAAACAGGAGTAAAGTAGGACAAGTATTAATAACATGAGACTGAATGAAGTAATGAGGAAATTATATTTTTTATGAATTCATTTAAAATATAACTGGTTCTTTAATGCTTTTTTCTCAGATTTAAATAAATCTTTTAAGTTAGCAACTTTGTAAGCTATAACATTATGAACAAAGATGAAACATTTACTTTTTCTCCCTTCCTGGTCCCTCCAGAGTTAAGAAATTCTCTGTGAGTATCACTGACTCGATGGATGTGAGTCTGAGTAAACTCTGGGTGTTGGTGATGGACAGGGAGGCCTGGCGTGCTCCGATTCATGGGGTCACAAAGGGTCGGACACGACTGATCGACTGAACTGAACTGAACTGAACTGATTCTTTATATTTGGCTGCACTAGGCAGCATGTGGGATCTTATTTCCATGACCAGGGATCAAACCCACAGCACCTCCACTGGGAGAGTAGAGTCTTAACCACTGGACTGCCAGAGAAATCCTTCAGTGAGTATTCTTAATTTTGGGTTTCCCAGGTGACACTTCTGGTAAAGAACCCACCTACCAATGCAAGAGATATAAGAAACACAGGTTTAATCCCTGGGTTGGGAAGCTCCCCTGGAAAAGGGCATGGTAGACTTCATTATTCTTGCATGGAGAATCCTTTGGGCAGAGGAGCCTGGTGGGCTACACTCCATAAGTTTGCAATGAGTCAGACACAACTGAAGTGACTTAGCACATAGCACACACGTTCTTAACCTTATATAAATAATCAGGCTAAGTTCATTACAAAAAATGGCTTTACTGTGATTATCTTTGGTTAAAAAAAAAATGAGGGTAATTGCAGAGAGGAAAATTGTTTGAACTTTTGTAGATATCAAATTCTAGTCCTGTTAATTGTCTTTGAGGTTTTGTTACATGTCTATAAATTGGACTGGATCCTTAGTTTTTGTAGTTTCCTCAAGTATTTGGTTGCAACTTACCAAATTAACATTTCCAATTTTCTCCCACTTTTCTGATTTGTAATTACTAGGAATGAAGGCTGTCTTCAAGTCCCTTTATCAGGGACTTTACCACTTGCTCCTAAACACTGACACTATTACAAAACTAGAAAATATTGAACCTTGGGAACACATCTCATAACTAAGGAGGATTCCAACTGACATCTGGCCCTGTACAAACTCTAGACACTTCTAAACAAACCAGTATGTTTACTCATACAATTGTTCTCCTAATCTAAGTTAAAAAGACTATATATTTGCTTGGAAACCAGCCTTTCTTCAAGCTTCATGTCAATTCTTTTATGGCCCAGGATGACTCACCTTGTGCCAATGTTAATCTCAAGATACGTGTTGTGGTTGAGGGGCCTGGTGCAACTCTCTGAGTGTTGAGACATTTCCTTTCTCTAATTAGCAGCCTGCTAGTCAGTATATAACTTCCTGCTAAAGACTAACAGGTGGGGGCACTCTTTCTCCCCCTTCTGATGTCTATGTCAGAATCTTTCTCTCTCTCTTTTCTACTTTAATAAAACTTGATTACACACACACACAAATCATATTTAGGAGGAAAAGAAGTAGCTGACATTGAGGTAGACTGTTTCCACCCAAGAATGGATCAATACTTCACACTTTACCTAAACATAAAATCTTTTCTTTCATTACTTTACTCTGGTATTGGCCTGGAAAGATAACACCAACATTCATATCTCTCAGGTCATTGTTATAGGGGCAACTTCTGGAATTTAAAACAACTTTTTTTTTTTCAGGTCAGGAGAAAATCTAACTAACCCCTGGCTTGAATAGGCAAAGGCAGTAATTCCTGCTAATAAATCAATTAGTAGTGCCAGTGGAAGTCTGTCTCTTATACACATCTCCTCCTTGTCCTCCAAATCTTTTTTTTTTTNAACTTTTTTTTTTTCAGGTCAGGAGAAAATCTAACTAACCCCTGGCTTGAATAGGCAAAGGCAGTAATTCCTGCTAATAAATCAATTAGTAGTGCCAGTGGAAGTAGTTTTGAGGCAAGAGATAAATGGGCCCCAGGCTGAACAGTATCCTCTGTGGACAGATACTCCAGGATGAACAGGAAAAAGATCTGAGCCCTGCCCAGTAAAAGACAGCAACAATATATTTCTCATTCTAGAGGTCAAGGAGACATTCCCAACTATACATGCTCAGAAAAGTTCCTGGAGGTCAAAAGGAGAGAGATGTCAATCAATCCATTGGCCTCTTCACTGGAATCCATCTTGGCTAAGAGATGGAGGATCCTGAGATATACCAAATATGGACTCAGAATCAGGCAAAGCAAGATGATTGGCCAAAGGAAATCCAGATGAAAGGCCCACGTAAGTGATTTAAACTACTACGAGGGTGCAACTCTTTAAGTCCACACATGTGTCTATCCACACATACTCCTTTTCTTCCTAATAAACACTTTACTTGATTCATTACTTTCTGTCTTTGTAGGAATTCATTTCTGCAAAACTGAAGGGCCAGGACCTTGTCACTGACCATTGATCTATTTGCTAGTATTTGGTTCTCTAACTGCCATCACCTGATCTCTATCTCTGGCCAGAAACCAAAGCCCAGTTTCAAGCTGCTGCAGGCCGAGGCTCTCAAGATCACATTGTGCCCTGACAGGATTTGTCTTTGTCTGTCATGGTTACCATTCTCCTTGGTCCTATGAATGCTTAGGTAGCTGACACATAAACTAGCAACGCCCCTTAGGTTATCTAGCTGAGCCCCTAAATGTTCTAGGAAATAAAATACCAGGAGGAATTTATAGTTCAGGAATAGTTTTCTTTAGCACAGCCATATTTTCCTGGTTAGGACTAAATACACCCATTTATTCATTGTTTTTTTTTTTTAATTGAGCTACATCTAAAGATGACAAGCAGATGGTTAAAATTACATGAAAATATGCTGAACATCATTAATTATTAGAGAAATGCAATTCAAAACTGTAATGAAGTATCACCTCACATCATTCAGAGTAATCATCATCAAAAAGTCTACAAACAACAAGTGGTGGAGAGGATGTGGAGAAAAGGGAAACCCCCCCACCCCGCACACACACTGTTGGTGGGAATGTAAACTGCTACAGCCACTATGGAGAACAGCATGGAGTTTCCTTTAAAAAAAAAAAACTAAAAATAAAGGTACCATATGATTCAGCAACCTCATTCCTGGGCACATATCTAGAGAAAATCATAATACAAAAAGATACATGCACCTCAGTTTTCCTTGTAGCACTGTTTACGATAGCCAGAACATGGAAACAACATAAATGTCCATCAACAGAGGAATGGATAGTGAAAATGTGAAGTGAAGTGAAGTTGCTCAGCCATGTCCAACTCTTTGTGACCCCATGGACTATACAGCCTGTGGAATTCTCCAGGCCAGAATACTGGAGTGTGTAGCCTTTCCCTTCTCTAGGGGATCTTCCTAACCCAGGGATCAAACCCAGGTCTCCCACATTGCAGGCCAATTCTTTACCAACTGAGCTATCAGAGAGCCAAAGAATACTGGAGTGGTAGCATATCCCTTCTCCAGTGGATCTTCCCAACCCAAGAATTGAACTGGGGTCTCCTGAATTGCAAGAGGATTGATTCTTTACCAACTGAGCTATCCCATATACATTAATAGGATATTTATTACTCAGCCATAGAAAAGGATGAAATAATACCTTTTGTAGCAANTCTCCAGTGGATCTTCCCAACCCAAGAATTGAACTGGGGTCTCCTGAATTGCAAGAGGATTGATTCTTTACCAACTGAGCTATCCCATATACATTAATAGGATATTTATTACTCAGCCATAGAAAAGGATGAAATAATACCTTTTGTAGCAACATGGATGGAACTAGAGATTATCATACTAAAGTGAGGTAAGTCAAAAAAAGACAAATATCATATGATGTCACTTATATGTAGAATCTAAAAATAATGATACAAATGCGCTTTTTTACAAAGCAAATAGAGTTACAGATGTAGAAAATAAACTAATTTTCTATTTACTGGTGTAAAGAGGGGAGAGGGATAAATNACAAATATCATATGATGTCACTTATATGTAGAATCTAAAAATAATGATACAAATGCGCTTTTTTACAAAGCAAATAGAGTTACAGATGTAGAAAATAAACTAATTTTCTATTTACTGGTGTAAAGAGGGGAGAGGGATAAATCATAAGACTGAGGCTGACACATACATACTACTATATATAAAATAGATAACTAATAAACACAGGGAACTGTATAGCATGGGAAACCCTACCTAATACTCTGTAATGGCCTATATAGGGAAATAATCTAAAACAGAGTGGATATATGTATATGTATAAGAGATTCACAGCAGGACCTTCAGTAGCTCAGTTGGTAGAGCAGAGTACTATAGTGAGATTCATTTTGCTGTACACTAACACAACACTAACTCCTGAAACTAACTCAACATTATAAGTTATACACACATTATATACAACATTATAAGTTATAACACAACATTATAAGTTATAACATTCCAGACTAGTTGATTAAGATCATAATTCTGAGGAAGGTTTAAACCATAATTAGATTAAATTTAGGTTTGGTATCATGGGCCTTAACAGAGGTGATGCCATTTTGGGCCTGTGATTTTCTTTGCAATAATCACCGCCCCCCTTTTGATCAGATTCTCAGCTTAGCCAAGAAATATGATCAAGACTTAAGAAATTAGCATTACTACCAGCTACCATGCTGTAGCTTTGATGATCTTTGTCATGTTACTTATTGTCATGATATTTTTGTTTAATCCTCCTGATATTCACAGATCACAGTTCCAAGTTCATAATCCTTAAGTTGGAGTTACTCTCTTTGTTTCCTTTTTGATGTTCCAGACTTAGGGTGATCATTTTTCTGGTGGTTAATGGCTGTGGACATGCTTTAAATAAAACTTTTAAGAGTATATGACATGCTGTGGTTCCCAAGACCCATCAGTGAAATACCCTATTGATAGAGTCATCCTTTTAAACCAAGGATGTAGCACTATTCCATTGCTCAGTGACTTTATGAACTTTCAACTTCCCCAGAAGTGATGAGAAGCTACTCAATTAATGAATTGCTTATTAAAGCAAATTAGATCTTCAAATTTATTAAGTTGAATTTTAAAATATAAATTTATTTATTTTTTAATTGGAGGTTAATTACTTTACAATATTGTATTGGTTTTGTCATACATCAACATGAATCCACCACAGGTATACACGTATTCCCCATCCTGAACTGAACCCCCCTCCCTTTTTCCTCCCCATACCATCCCTCTGGGTCCCCTGCTAGAACCTCCAAACAAGCTCTCAGTTGAGTTTCTTAAACAGCATGAAATGCAAAGGGGGCTTCTCAAATGGCTCAGTGGAATCTCAGGAGAATCTCCCTGCCAAGGTAGGAGACACATGTTTGATCCCTGAGTCAGAATGATACCTTGGAGAAGGAAATGGCAACCCACTCAAGTATCCTTGCATGGGAAATCCCATGGAAAGAGGAGCCTGGCTGGCTACAGTCCATGGAGTTGCAAAAGAGTCAGACATGACTTAACAAATAAACAAAAACAAACATGCAAAGAGCAAAAAGCAAATCAGAGTATCCAAGAACAATGAGAATATCAAAAAGTGGACTTGAATTACCAGAGAAGAAAGTAAAAATGAAGCAGAATAAATATTTGAAGCATTAATGGCTGATAACATTCTCAAATTAATAACAAACACTGAAACACAGATTCAGGAGGCACAGAGATCTTATCCAATAAGGTAAATGCTCCTCAAATGCACAGCTAGATGTGTCATATTCAAAATGCAGAAAACCAAAGACAAAGAGAACATCTTGAGAGATGTCAGGAAGTGGGGGTTAGTGTGATAGAAAGAATATCTATAGGTGAACAAAGATAATAATAACACCAGACTTCTCATCAGATACCATGCAAGCAAGAAGAGAGTGGAGTGAATAATTTAGTGTCTTAAAAAAAATCCCGTGAACCTAGAATTCTATCCAGCAAAATGATCTTTCAAAAGTAAATGGAAAATGAAGACTCTCAGATGAACAAGAACTGAGGGAATTAATTGCCAGCCAATTTGCTTTGCAAGAGATTTTAAGAGAAGCTATTTAATAAGAAGTAAAATATAGGTCAGAAATTTGGATGCACATAAAGAAAGGAAGAGCAATGTAGAAGGGATAAATGAAGGTAAAATAGATGTTTTTTAAACTCTGAATTGATCTAAAACTGTTTAAAGTGATCTCAGTAACCCTGTCCTGTGTTATTATATAATAACACATAGGAAAGTGAAGTGAGAATTGAAGACATGAGGACTGAAGAAGATGGGGGAGGAGTAAGATGGGGTGATCACCGGCTTCCCCACAAATATATCTCAAATTAATCAGAACAACACCTACAATCACCTGCCTCCCCACAAATATACTAAAATTCATCAGAATATGGAACAACACCTACAGAACAACTTTTCAACAATAATAGAAGACCCCCAAACTTCCAAAACAGCAAGCCAATCTCTTTAGAACAAGGTAGGACAAAAGATAAAGACATAAAAGGAGACAAAGGATTTCAGGACAGGGATGTGTGCCCCAAGGAAGAGAGTCATGAAGAAGGAAAAGCTTCTGCACACTAAGAAACTCCCTCACAGGTGGGGCCAGGGAGGAACTACAGAACCTCAGAGTGTGGTACAACAGTTGGGGCTCAGAATGCAAAACACAGAGAAAATTCACTACACAAATCACTGCCAAACATCACTTCTCAGCTCATAAGCCTCAGCACAGAGCAGAGGGTAGAGGAAGGAAAGTGAGAGAAATGGCTAACAAGTTTTGGTCTGCAACAGAGGGCAAGGGTTGGGAACCAAAGCTCCAGTGAAGATCCCAGGGAGAGGTCAGATGTGGCAGCCTTGAGGATATACTGAGAGGGCTCCTTTGACAAGGCTGCAGAATTAGACGTGACTGTCACTGCCAAAGCTGGCAGATGCCTGAGGCAGCAGACAAAACACTACTGATGCAGTCCTGACCCCAGGTGGCAGCTACCACCAGGCTGTGATCAGGCACAGGTCTGGGTGGGGAACAGACTGTGAACTTTAGGGGCAACTGTGAATTTTAGGATTAAGAACAAGCTGGAATAAGGATGTATCTGAGGCTGAACTGACCCCACACTGCCCACAACAGGCCAAGAGCCCTTCCTAGAACTATTAGAGGACCTTGTAGTAAGTCTCATTGAGTGTTCTGGGCTGTTAAGTGTTGCCCTCACCATGAGTCTTGGAGACTTTTCGTCCTCACTGTGTGGCTTGGAGGTCTTCATGCTATAGTAAGGGTCGAGCCTGAACCCTTGAGGTAGAGGACCTGAGCCCAAGAATTTGATCCACCAAAGAACTGTTGATCCCAAGAAACATTAATAGGCAAAACCTCCCCCAAACCTCCATCTCAGAACCAAAATCAAGCTCACCCAAATGCCAGCAAATGACAGTGTCTGGATGCCCCATGCCAATCTTTCAACAAAACAGGAACATTACACTGCACATTAGCAGACAGGCTGCTCAAAGCCATACCAAACCCATAGACACTCCAAAACTCACTATTGGACATGGCACCAACCTTCAGAGAGACAAGATGCAACTCCATTCGCAAGAACATAGGCAAAAGCCCCCTAATTGGGAACCTTCAAAAGGCACTGGTCCATCCCCACCCACAGGAGCAGACTATGCAATTAAGAAGAACTAAAATCTTCTAGCCTGCAGAAAGGAGATCTTAAGCACAATAAACTAAACAAAATGAAAAGACAGAAAAATATGCAGCTGGTGAAGGAACATGGTACAAACCCTCCAAACCAACAAGCAAGGAGGAAATGGGAAGTCTACCTGAAAGAGAATTCAGAATAATGATGGTAAAGTTTTCAAAATATTTTTTAATTTAAATTTATTTATTTTAATTGGAGGCTAATTACTTTACAATATTGTATTGGTTTTGTCATACATCAACATGAATCCACCATGAGTGTACACGTGTTCCCCATCCTAAATATACTGGAAACATGGATTGAGAAGATGCAAGCAATGTTTAATGAAGACCTAGAAGAATTAAAGAATAAGCAATCAACAATGAACAATGCAATAAATTAGATTAAAAATACACTGGAGAGAACCAACAATTGAGTAACTGAGGCAGAAAAATGGATAAGTGAGTTGGAAGATAGAATGGTGAAAATAACTGAGGCAGAGAGGAATAAAGAAAAAAGAATAAAAAGAAGTGAAGGCAGCCTCAGAGACCTCCAGAACAATATTAAGCATTCCAACATTCAAATCATAGGTGTCGCAGAAGAAGATAAAAGGAAAGGGCATTAGAAAATATTTGAGGAGATTATAGTCGAAACTTCCCTAAAATGGGGAAGGAAATAGCCAACCAAGTCCAGGAAAACCAGAGATTCCCATATAGGGTAAATCCAAGGAGAATCACATCAAGACACATATTAATCAAGCTAACAAAAATTAAACACAAAGAACAAATATTAAAAGCACCAAGGGAAAAGCAACAAACAGCATAGAAGTGGACCTCTATAAGGCTAATAGCTAATCTTTCAACAGAAACTCTGCAGGCCATGAGAGAAAGACAGGATATACTTTAAGCAATGAAAGGAAAAAAAATCCCACAATCAAGATTACTCTATCCAGTAAAGATCTCATTCAGATTTGAGCAAAAAAATAAGTATATATATAAATAAATAACTTTACTGACAAGCAAATGCTAGGAAAATTCAGCACCACCAAACCAGCTTTTCAACAAATGCTAAAGGAACTTCTCTAAATAACAGAAAACACAGAAAAGGTCTATAAAATCAATCTCAAAAGAATAGAGTAAGTGGTAATAAGATCATTAATTCTTTAGACTTTCTGCTGGAATTAATTTAAGGGTGTCTGATTAGACACATGGTGAACAGAAGACCGAGATGACCTTCAAGTGACAGTGTCAATATTTTCTTATGACTTTAGCTTGATGATTAAGATGTGATTGTTAAAACTAAATGGCATAAGTTATTAGTTTACCAAATTGGAAATTACTTTAGTGATTGTTGCAAAGAAATATGAAGCCATAACAGAAGTCATAATTTTTATTTTGGAGTGCTACTTAACAGAATACAAAGAGGTTATTAGAAAGATGTAGAATTATTCATTATTTAATCATGCTTATTAATGGTATTTATTATCAGTGTCTTTAATATGGGAAATTTTTTCATCTCCTCTTAAGAAGAATAATCTTTATTGATTAAAGATGAGAAATGGTTAAGAAGAAACCAGTTCTATTTCAGATCTTTGACTATATTATGTATGCATTGTATCAATATGTTGAATTTCATTATTCATAAAAAGTATTGATAAATGAAGACTTCCCTGTATCTCAAATGGTAAAGAATCTGCCTGTGATGCAGGAGACCAGGGTTCGATTGCTAGGTTTGGAAATTCCTCTGGAGAAGGGAATGACAATCCACTCCAGTATTCTTGCCTGGAGAATTCCATGGACAGAGAAGCCTGGTGGGCTATAGTCCATGAGGTCACAAAGAGTCGGCCACAACTGAATGACTAACACACACAAACAATAGGATCATACTTATCAATAGTTACCTTAAATGTAAGTGGACTAAATGCTCCAACTAAAAGGCACAGATTGGCTGATGGATACAAAAACAAGACTGCTACGTAAGCTATTTATAAGAGACCCACCTCAGACCTAGGGACACATACAGACTAAAAGTTAGGGGCTGGAAAAGGTTATTCCATGCAAACAGAAATCAAAAAAAATCTGGAGTATCAGTACTCATATCTGATAAAATAGATTTTAAGATGAATACCATTACGAGAGAAAAGGAGGACACTACATAATGATCAAGGGATTAATCTGAGTAGAATATATAACAATTATAAATATATATGCACCCAACATAGGAGCCTTACTATATATAAGGCAAATGCTAACAATAATTAAAGGGGAAATCAATAGTAACACAGTAATAGTGGGGGTCTTTAATACCCCACTCACACCAATGGAGAGATCATCCAGACATAAAAAATTAATAAGAAAATACAAGCTTTAGATAGTATATTGGACAACTGGACCTAACTGTTATCTATGGGGCATTTAATCCGAAAACAATAGATTTCATTTTTTTTTCTTAAGTTCATATGGAACATTCTTCAGGATAGATTATATCCTGGGCCACAAATCTAGTCTTGGTAAATTTTTAAAAATTGAAATCATTTTAAGCCACTTCTGGGCATACACACCGAGGAAACCAGAATTGAAAGAGACACATGTACCCCAATGTTCATCACAGCACTGTTTATAATAGCCAGGACATGGAAGCAACCTAGATGTCCATCAGAAGATGAATGGATAAGAAAGCTGTGGTACATATACACAATGGAGTACTATTCAGCCATTAAAATGAATTCATTTGAATCAGTTCTAACGAGGTGGATGAAACTGGAGCTGATTACAGAGTGAAGTAAGCCAGGAAGAAAAACATCAATACAGTATACTAATGCATATATACAGAATTTAGAAAGATGGCAACAATAACCCTGTATGTGAGACAGCAAAAGAGACACAGATGTATAGAACAGTCTTTTGGACTCTGTGGGAGAGGGCGAGGGTGGGATGATTTGGGACAATGGCATTGAAACATGTATAATATCATATATGAAATGCATCGCCAGTCGAGGTTCAATGCATGACACTGGATGCTTAAGGCTGGTACACTGGGACGACCTAGAGAGATGGTACAGGGAGGGAGGTGGGAGGGGGGTTCAGGATGGGGAACACGTGTATACTTGTGGTGGATTCATGTTGATGTATGGCAAAATCAATACAATATTGTAAGGTAATTAACTTCCAATAAAAATAAATAAATTTATATTAAAAAATAATTATCTTTTCTGATCACAGCACTGTAAAATTAAACATCAACTATAAGACAAAAACTATAAGAAACACAAGCACAAGGAAGCTAAACAACATGCCTTTGAATAACTAACAGATCACTAAAGAAATAACAAAGTAATCAAAACACACCTAGAACCATTGACACTGAAACCTGTGGGATGCAGTACAAGCAATGCTAACAGGGAAGTTTATAGCAATACAAGCCTACCTCAAGAAACAAGAGAGACATCAAATAAACAACATAATTTTATACCTGAAGCAACTAGAAAATGAAGAACAAAAAACACCAAAGCTAGCAGGGGGAAAGAAATAATAATGATCAGAGCAGAAATAAATGGAAAAAAAAGAGAGAGAGAGACTATAGTAAAGATCAATAAAACTAAAAGCTGATTCTTTGAGAATAGAAACAAAATTGACAAACCATTAGCCATGCTCTTCAGAAAGATTCAAATCAATAAAAAAGAGAAATGAAAAAGGAAACTTTACAACAGATAGCACAGCAATACAAAGGATCATGAGAATGTACTATGAGCTACTATATGCCAATAAAATGGACAACCTGGAAGAAATGGACAAATTCTTAGAAAAGTATAACCTTCCAAAAGTGAACAAGGAAGAAATAGAAAATATGAACAGACCAATCACAATCATGAAAATTGAAACTGCAATAAAAAATCTTCCAACAAACAAAAGTCCAGGGCCAAATGGCTTCACAGACGAATTCTAACAAATGTTTAGAGAAGAGCTAACAGCTATTCTGCTCAAACTCTTCCAGAAAATTGCAGAGGGAGGACAACTCCCAAGCTCATTCTATGAGGCCACCCTCACCCTGATACCAAAACCAGACAAAGATGCCACAAAAAATAGAAAATTATAGGCCAATATCACTGATAAACATGAATGCAAAATCTTCAAAAAGCTTTAGGAAACAGAATCCAACAGCACATTAAAAAGATCATACATACATCATGATCAAGTGGCTTTTATCCCAGGAATGCAAAGATTCTTTAATATACACAAATAAATCAAAATGATTCACCACAATAACAAATTGAGAGATAAACACCATCTGATCAACTCAGTAGAAACAGAGAAAGCTTTTGATAAGCTTAAGTACACATTTATGATTAAAACTCTCCAGAAATTAGGAATAGAAGGAACATACCTCAACAACCTCAAGGTCCTTCTGGTCAAAGCTATAGTTCTTCCAGTAGTCGTGTATGGATGTGAGAGTTGGATTATAAAGAAAGCTGAGTGCCAAAGAATTGATGCTTTCAAAATGTGGTGTTGGAGAAGACCCTTGAGAGTCCCTTGACCTGCAAAGAGATTAAACCACTCAATACTAAAAGAAATCAGTCCTGAATGTTCATTGGAAGGACTGATGCTTAAGCTGAAGCTCCAATACTTTGGCCATCTGATTCGAAGAACTGACTCACTGGAAAATACTCTGTTTCTGGGAAAGATTGAAGGCAGGAGGAGAAGGGGATGGCAGAGGGTGAGATGGTTGGATGGCAGCACCAACTCAATGGACATGAGCAAGCTTTGGAAGTTGTTGATGGACAGAGAAGCCTGGCATGCTGCAGTCCATGGGGTCACAAAGAGTTAGACACGACTGAGCAACTGAACTGAACTGACCTGACCTCAACATAACAAAAGGCCATATGTGACAAACTCACAGTAAACATCCTCGGTGGTGAAAAACTCAAGGCATTTCCTCTAAATTCAGTAACAACACAAGAGTGCCCACTCTCACCACTATTATTAAACATATTTTTGGAAGTACTAGACACAGTAATCAGTGAAGAAAAATAAAGTAATCCAGATTGAAAAAGGAGAAGTAACATTCTGTTCGCAGATAACATGATTCTCTATCTAGAAACCTTAACGATGCCATCAAAAAATTACTAGAGCTAAATGATGAATACAGTAAAGTTGCAAGATATAAAATTAATACACAGAAATCCTTTGCATTCCTATACACTAACAAGGAAAAATTAGAAGAGAAATTAAGGAAACAATCCTATTCACTGTTGCAACAAAAAGAACAAAATATTTATTAATAAATTTACCTAAAGAGACAAAAGATCTGTATGCAGAAAACTACAAAATACTGATGAAAGAAATCAACGACAAAACAAGGAGATTGAGAAATATACCATGTTCTTGGATTGAAAGAATCAATATAGTGAAAATGACTATACTACCCAAAGCAGCTTAGATTCAATGCAATCCCTATCAAACTATAAATGGTATTTTTTCACAGAACTAGCGCACAAATTTCACAATTTGTATGAAAACACAGAAGACCCAAATAGCCAAATCAATCTTGAGAAAGAAGAATGGAACTGGAGGAACCAATCTTTCTGATTTCAGACTATACTACAAAGCTATTGTCATCAGGACAGTATGGTTCTGCCATAAAATCTGAAATAAAGACCAGTGGAAAGGGGTAAAAAACCCAGAGATAAACCCATGCACCTATGGACACCTTATTTCTGACAAAGGTGGCAAAAATATACAATGGACTAAAAACAGTTCAAGTGGTGCTGGGAAAACTGGTCAAATACCTGCAAAGAGATGAAATTGGAACCCTCTAACACCATACACTCAAATAGACTCAATATGAATTAAAGACCTAAATGTAAGACCAGAAACTATGAAACTCTTAGAGGAAAATATAGGCAGAACACTTGTGACATAAACCACAAGAAGATCCTCTAAGACCTACCTCCTAGGGTAATGGAAATAAAAACAAAAATAAACAAATATAGCCTAATTAAACTTAAAAGCTTTTGTACAACAAAGGAAACTATAAGTAATGTAAATACAACCCTCAGAATGGGAGAAAATGATATCAAATGAAACAACTAACAAAAGATTAATCTCTCAAATATACAAGCTGCTCATGCAGCTCAATACCAGAAAAACAAAAAACCCAATCAAAAAGTGGGCAGAAGACCTGCAGGGCAACAGTGGAGAAATTGACATAGAAAATAGACTTATGGACATGGGGAGAGGGCAGGAGAGTGTGAGATGTATGGAAAGAGAAACATGGAAACTTACATTACCATATGTAAAATAGATAGCTAATGGGAATTTGCTCTATGGTTCAGGAAACTCAAACAGGCACCTGGAGGGGTGGGATGGGGAGGGAGATGGAAGGGAGGTTCAAAAGGGAAGGGGTATATGTATACCTATGGTTGATTCATGTTGACATTTGACAGAAAACAGAAAAATTCTGTAAAGCAATTATCCTTCAATAAAATTTAAGTTGATTAATTAGTTTTAAAAAGTGGGCAGAAGACCTAAACAGACACTTCTCCAAAGAAGACACACAGGTGGCTAACAAACACATTAAAAGATGCTCAACATTACTCATTATTAGAGAAATGCAAATCAAAACTACAATGAGGTATCATCTTATATGAGTCAGAATGGCCATCATCAAAATATCTACAATCAGTAATTCCTGTTGAGACTCTTGAGAAGAGAGAATCCTCTTACACTGTTGGTGGGAATGCAAATTGATGAGCATCTGGCCCTGGGCCTTTGTTTTGTTTTGTTTTGTTTTTACTTTATTTTACTTTAACTGGAGCCTATTATACAGAGTGAAGTAAGCCAGAAAGAAAAACACCAGTACAGTATACTGACACATATATATGGAATTTAGAAAGATAATAATGATGGGCCTTTGTTTTTTTGGGAGATTTTTTATTACAGTCTCAATTTCTGTGATTGTGATTGGTTTGTTCATATTTTCTATTTCTTCCTTGTTCAATTTTGGAAGGTTTGCAAATTGGAGAACAGTATGGAGATTCTTTACAAAACTAGAAATAAAACTGCCATATGAACCAACAGCCCCACTACTGGGCATATACCCTGGGGAAACCATAATTGAAAAAGACACATGCACCCCAATAGCACCAGCACTATTTACAATAGCTAGGACATGGAAGCAACCTAGATGCCCATCAAAAGGTGAGTGGATAAGGAAGTTGTGGTACATATACACAAGGGAATATTACTCAGCTATAAAAAGGGACATATTTGAGTTAGTTCTAATGAGGTGGATGAACTTAGAGTCTATTATACTGAGTGAAGTAAGAAACAAAAAAAACAAATATTGTATACTATGGCATATATATGAAATCTAGAGAGATAGTACTGATGATCCTACATACAGGGCATCAAAGGATACATAAAGAACAGACTATTGGACACAGTGGAGGAAGGAGAGGGTGGAATGATTTGAGAGAATAGCACTGAAACATATACTTTGCCATATGTAAAATAGATAGCCTTTTGCAGTTTGATGCATGATGCAGGAAATACAAAGCAGGTGCTCTGTGATAAACTAGAGGGATGGAAAGTGGAGGGAGTGGAAAGAAGTTTCAATAGGGTGGGGATATATGTATATCTAATGTCAGTTTATGTTGATGTATGGCAAAATCCATCACAATATTGTAGTTTTCCTCTAATTAATATAAATAAAAAATTTAAAATGATAAACGAATGATGACAGTGTTATAAAGGAGGGTTTGGGAATACTCTAAGGTACTTATACTGCACATGAAAGTGGTATATTTGAAAACGGATTAGCTGCAAATTAGCTGTATTTGGTTCTTGGAGTCACAAAGAGTTGGACACGACTGAGTGACTGAACTGAACTGAAACTAATTAGATTAATTGTATTTAATGTCAGATAGGTTATTTGAAAGTCGACTTAGATTAGTTGTTCAACATCAGAACCACTAATTTTAAAAAAGTATGATTGATGTGTTAAGAGAAAAGGGAAAATTAAATTATATAAAATGCTCAAAGTAAAATGCTCCATTACAACCAGAAAAAAGCAGAAAAGAGGGGAAAAGGAAAAAGAAAGTAAAGAGATGGAAAATGATACATTGAATATTATGAGAAAAAGGCTTTTACATAGTTAGACCTCAATGAATGGTAGCTATGAGTTCTCTGTTGGAGTTTTTTGTTGTTGTTGTTGTTACCAAACTTGGAGCTCCTAGAGGGCCTGGATCTAATCTACTTTATCTCTGCTTTCCAAGTAGCTGGCATGGATCAAGTGGGGAAGAAGAGAAGTCAAATCAATTCTCACAAAATGGATTAATTGACCACTCTGTGCCATACCTTATTTGGGAAAGATGATTTAGACTCAGATTCTGTCCTTGATTAGATCACAGTCAAATGGAAAATAGGGACTTTCACTTTTTCAATAAATATTTATATGTAAGTCTATAGNAGAGAAGTCAAATCAATTCTCACAAAATGGATTAATTGACCACTCTGTGCCATACCTTATTTGGGAAAGATGATTTAGACTCAGATTCTGTCCTTGATTAGATCACAGTCAAATGGAAAATAGGGACTTTCACTTTTTCAATAAATATTTATATGTAAGTCTATAGTTGATGTATGGAAAAAACCATCACAATATTGTAACATAATCCTCCAATTAAAGTAACTTAAAATAATTTTTTTAAAAACAGTGTAATGGGAGAAAATAATAGCAAATGAAGCAACTGACAAACAATAAATCTCAAAAATATACAAACAACACCTGCAGCTCAATTCCAGAAAAATAAACGACCCGATCAAAAAATGGCCCAAAGAACTCAATAGACATTTCTCCAAATAAGACATACAGATGGCTAACAAACACATGAAAAAATGCTCAATATCACTGATTATCAGAGAAATGCAAATCAAAACCACAATGAGGTACCATTTCATGCCAGTCAGAATGGCTGCGATCNATATGGATCATTATGCTCTATACCTGAAACTAACATGATATTGTAAATCATTTTAATCAAAAATGTTTTTTTTAATTTAAAGAGCTTCTGCTCAGAAAGGAACAGAATTAACAAAATGAAAAATTAACCTACAGAATGGGAGAAAATTTTGGCAAATCATCTATCAGATAGAGGAGGGTGTGGCAACCCACTTCAGTTATTTTTGCCTAGACAATCCCATGGACAGAGGCACCTGGCAGGCTACAGTCCATAGGGTTGCTCAGTCATGTCTGATTCTTTGTAACCCCATGGACTGCAGTACACCAGGCTTTCCTCTCCATCACCAACTTCTGGAGTTTACTCAAACTCATGCCCATCGAGTGGGTGATGCCATCCAACCATATCATCCTCTGTTGTCCCCTTCTCCTCTTGCCTGTAATCTTTCCCAGCATCAGGGTCTTTTCCAGTGAGTTAGTTCTTCACAACAGGTGGCCAAAGTATTGGAGTTTCAGCTCCAGCATCAGTCCTTCCAATGAATATTCAGGACTGATTTCCTTTTAGATTGACTTGTTTGATTTTCTTCCAGTCCAAGGGACTCTCAAGAGCTCTCCAATATCACAGTTCAAAAGCATCAATTCTTCAGTGGTCAGCTTTCTTTATGGCCCAACTCTCACATCCATATATGACTACTGTAAAAACCATAGCTTTGACTAGATGGACCTTTGTAGGCAAAGTAATGTCTCTGCTTTTTAATATGCTAAGGTGTATAATGAATGATTTCAGTGAGCCCAGACTCTTGCATCTTCTTTAGAAAAGCACCAAGTTCCTTAACTTGGGATATCTGATTTTCTTTAATTTGCAGTAATCTTTTGATGTTCCACTGCCTGTCCTTTGTTGCAAAACTTCTATAATTTCTGTCTCTCCCCCCACCCGCCTTGCCTCATTGGAGCAGTTTTCTCAGTGTTACTTGAGATGCTCTCTTCCTCCTCCACCAGCTTAAGTCTTAAAAATTTCCATTAAATGAAACATAACTCTAAACTTTTATGTTTTGAATATTTTTAAAATTCACAGCAACACAGTGTGATGCAAAAAAAAAAAAAAGAGAAATCTAATGGGAATTCAGGCTGCATTAATATAACTATAGTGTCAGATCAAGGTAAGTTACAATTCCTTTCCATTCTGCCCTGTTTAGCCTCTTACTGAAGGACTGTACCCAGCTCTGTATATCATACATCTATAGGATCATATTTGAGATCTGTTCAGAAAGAAGTGTACAGTCAGAGGAGGGAGTTAAAAGAGTTGTGACTTTCTATGCTGGAGAATAGAACACTTATGGGAAATGGTCTTTTACTTCATACCTCTAAGGAGCTGGTAAAGGCAGAGAAAGAAGATCAGTTCAGGAAGCCCCAGAAGGCAGAGTTAAGATCCATGAGTTGAAGCCATAAGGAGACAGATTTCAGCTCACCAGGAGGAAGAACTTTCTGAATGGGCTACAGATGTAACAAGTTTTCATTATGTGGAGTGAGCTCCTTGTCATGGGAGATGTTCAGGAAAGTCTAGACAATTGATTCTCAAGGATGTTGCAGAGGAGAACCACATTTCAGCTAAGAAACATGCACATAGTATAGGTGGCTTCTTAGCCCTCCCTCAACTGTGTGCCTAGTTTTCTGGGCTCTATGAAGCTGAGAATTTCCCGTGTAATTCCCCTAAATTACAAACATAGCCTAACAGTCCATAGAGGCTGAGATACCAACTTCTGTCTCAGAAGATTCTGTGGGATGATCCACAGCCTTTCCTCTGGGAGTTCAAAAGCTTATGTGCTGAATTATCTATTGACAATTTACTTGGCCATTTGGAATTACAAAAAGCATCTTCTACAAACTGTTTCTCAGGATGAGAATTGAGAACCAGAGGAAGACTGAGAGAAAAACTGTCAAACGTTATGATTAAGTCAGACAGTAAGGGCAGACTAAGAGGAGACACATAAGATGGGCTGGGAGACAGGCAGATGACAATTAAGACAAGTGCAACTTGCAATGAAAGTGAGGCAGATGAGGAGAGGAGAGAGAACAAAAGAAGCCAGCCTGCTTAAATTGAACATCCATTGGACTGTCATTACAATGACAAAGCTCTCAGTCTCATGTACTTGGCAGTTAACCTTTGAATTTCCGAGTTTCATAAGTACCAATCACTTCTGAATTCATTCTACCAAAGGATGCTCAATTGCAAATAAATCTGTCATGTATGCTTCTTATGGATTATATCTTTGTTTTACAGCACTTTCAACTTCCTCCCATGGAAAGATCCCACCATCCAAGGGAAAGAGATACAGGTCTAGACTGATATAACTTCCTGACTTCCTAGCTCCCAGCCTGGCCCTTGTACATGGTCACCAACTTTATAACCAGGAATGCCACAACCTTACCATGGCATAGGGTGGGGAGAATGAGCAGTAGCTGTGAAGGGATGCCAAGGAGATGGACAGGTATTCAGCTATACCACACACTTGCCACACACGCACAAGAAGAGCCCAAGAGAATTCTCAAAGTGAGAACTTCCTATAAATTGGGCACTCCCATTTTTTTTCTCTTATTTAATCCTCATTCATTCATTCAACAGCTTTTCATTGAGAAGACATAAAAAATCATACACTGTTATAGGTGCTGGGCATACAGAAATGGATGAAGTAGCCAAAAGTCCCTATCCTCAGGCAACTGACATTCCAATAGAAAATTGGGAAAGTAATAAGCAAACAAATGATAAAGTATGCAAGAGAGTGAAAAATGCTATGAAAGAAATGTGAAGCTTGAAAAAGAGGAATAAAGAATGCCCAGTGTGGTACTGTCCTTATTTTGCAGATAAAATAGCTGAACTTTGAGACATGATTTGCCTGTCACCATCCTGGCAACTGTTGCATCTGATATTGAAATGAAGTTTGCAGGACTCTTTCCTTTTTGCAATACTGCCTCCAAGGGCACATAGCTAAGGAGGTGAGAGCTAGAGCATTGACCTGGTGGCAGGGTTTGGGGGTATTCTGTATTAGGCATGAGATTTAGGAAGACTTTAGTGGGGCCTAACGAACCAACTATTCTAACAGTCTTGCCTGCTGGCCAGGGCTTCAAAAAGAAATTTCAGCATCACCCTAGACAGGCCAAAAGACAGTCAGGTGAAGTATAGCATGATAGAGAAAGCTATGATTCATATTTACTTGGGGCACAGTCCTAGTTCCTCAAGTTCTTGTGGTAATAGGTCTATCCCTCTTCCTCTCTCGATCATAGAACCCCTTTTGTGTCATCAAGGAGTTAGATTTTCTAAGATCTTTTCCCCTTCTGATATTTCATGGGCCACTAAGCTTAGTAACAGAAGACAGCCAGTTACTAAAAAAATTCTGTAAGATTCTTTATTTGGCATGGTTCCTCCATGGCCCAGAAGTGAGTAGCACTAATACCCAAAGTTTCTTGACACTTAGTTTTAAGGAAAGTTAAAAAGGAAAGAGATGAGGAGATTGTGTTCAAACAAAGAGTTAAACTCCAAACGGGCATGTGGGATAGAACTTAAGACTACTGAGTCAGTCATAATACTGGAAGAAGTAAGCAGATCCTGGAGTCAAAGAAAAATAGGAAGAAGAGGCCTCAGACAGACAAACATAAGTCGTTCAGGCAAATTCCTCAGCAGACTTCTGGATTTCCTGATTATGGTTCCCTCACAATCTCTGCTCCAGCCCATCCTATCACCTATAAATGCAGTCTGGGCTACATTTGCTTCCCAGCTCTAGCTTAGTACTGTCATCACCTTCTATCCTTCTCTGTGCCAAAGGAACTATATTTTGAAGAGAAAGATTTAATAGATTATTGCATAGTGTAACGAGTGTCTCCTTTTGTGTTAGAGGTATGAGTTCTAGTCCCAGTTCTGCTCCTAACTAACTCTGTCGGCTTTGGGCAAGTTCTCCATCCCCTTTCTCAGTGACTCATTTGTAACTTTAAGGGTTTGGAATGCTTCTTATCTTTGTGTGAAATCACGGATTTCTGAGAATCTGATGAAATCTGTGAATGTAGATGCCACAATTTTGAATAAAATTTTAGGTGACTTATGGATCCCCAGGCTAAGAATCCTTGCCTGATAGTTAAGAGCTTTTTCAGCTCTAATCTGTGGTTCTGTAATCTGGGTATGAGACCGAGGTCTTCCTGCCCCTTCCGGAGGAAGAGGAGGAGGAATTCACCTTCCAAATATATCCCTTGGTCAGTGTTTCCAGCTGCTTTTGGCTTTAACTCATGATACTCTGGCATTATGTAGAATTCCTACTTCTCCCACAAAGCCTGAAACTGAGTTAATTTCAGTTGCTCAGTCGTGTCTGACTGTTTGCGACACCATGGACTGCAGCACACCAGGCTTCTCTGTCCATTCAACTCCCAACGCTTGCTCAAATTCATGTCCATTGAGTCAGTGATGCCATCCAGCCAACTCACCCTCTGTCATCTCCTTCTCCTCCTGCCTCCAATCATTTCCATCATCAGGGTCTTTTCTAGGGAATCAGTTCTTCACACCAGCTGGCCAAAGTACTGGAGCTTCATTCAGCTTCAGTATCAGTCCTTCCAATGAGTATTCAGGACTAATTTCCTTTAGGATTGACTGGTTTGATCTCCTGGCAAGTTTCAAGTTTGATCTCCTTGAAACAGTAATAAAGACAAAAACAGGGTGCTACAGTACCCTTCAAAATTCAATGCCTCTGAGCTCCCTTCTTATGACTACTTAGGTCTCAGTCCAAAATTAAAGACAGTAGTAGAAGGGCTTCTTGTCTAGACAATAAATGACTCTCCAGGAGAACTTGTTTGTACTTCCTGTTGGCAAGGCTTTTCCAGACTGTGTTGTCCTCTGGTGGCTATGAACTTGTATAGGTGTTTAGTTGAAGTTCCCAAGCTTTAATAGCTGTAGAGGGACAGGAACAAGTTGGTAGCAAACCTAAGGGAAGTCCCAGAAGGAATTGAGATTTTGTCCATAGCTACTGCTATAAGGCAAGATCAGAATTTGGACTGTTGAGAATGAAGGCTGGGTAGAGTACCATAAGCACATACTGAAATTAGCCTGAGTAACTACTGACTTTCAGCCTTGAAGACATTCTTGTTGATTCTAGGGAGGCTGTTCTTTTTTAGCTCCTTGCTATTCTATCCCTGGGACCCTGAAGCAGAGCTCCCTTTTTATGACACTGCCAATATATTAGGCATAAGTAAGGAGAGAGTGGTCACAATGGATAGCCAGGCTTCCAGAAACAATGAGGAGTAGGACTCCTTCCCCAAGATCAAAGAAGCTCATGTCTTCTTTTGGGATAATACTTATATAGCCAACTGTTTGTTTGGCATCACAAACCTAGAGTTTTTTTTCTAAACTCACCATATCCCAACTTAACTCATCATTTCCCTTTCCTAACCTATTTGTATCAATTAGGAAGTTTTAAGGTATTGCCAACAAAGGTCCATCTAGTCAAGGCTGTGGTTTTTCCAGTAGTCATGTAAAGATGTGAGAGTTGGACTGTGAAGAAAGCTGAGCACTGAAGAATTGATGCTTTTGAACTGTGGTGCCGGAGAAGACTTTTGAGAGTCCCTTCGACTGCAAGGAAATCCAACCAGTCCATTCTAAAGGAGATCAGCCCTGAGTGTTCTTTGGAAGGAATGATTCTAAAGCTGAAACTCCAGTACTTTGGCCACCTCATGCGAAGAGTTGACTCATTGGAAAAGACTCTGATGCTGGGAGGGATTGGGGGCAGGANATTTGAAAAGACCCTGACATTGGGAAAGATTGAGGGCAGGAGGAGAAGGGGACGACAGAGGATGAGATGGGTGGATGGCATCACCAGCTCAATGGATATGAGTTTGGGTAAACTCTGGGAGTTGGTAATGGACAGGGAGGCCTGGTGTGCTGCGGTTCATGGGGTCACAGAGTCAGACATGACTGAGCGACTGAACTGAACTGAACTTGAATATCTCATTACACTATTTATGCCACAATTTAAATATCTGTAAGGATTCTTAAAGACCATCAGATCTAACTGCCTTATTGAAGAGATGGGGAGACTGAAGCCTAGGGGGAGAAAGGACATGCTTAAGGTCACACGGTCAATCAGTGGCAAAGCTAGAATCTTCTCAACCTGTGGAAGAGCAACAATCACATAGTAGTTTGATTTTTGCAAAATTTCCCTACCATATTCTTTGCACCTTATCAACCAGTGCTCTAGTCTAAATCATCCTTGTCAGTTTTTGCTTTTGTATGAGTCACCAATTTCTGGATGCAAGGGAAACTATCAGATAGTGGGACCTACACCTTTCTACAGTCTGGCACAAAGCATTTACCAGCCACACTTGATTATGCTTGGGACCTTGGTTATCTAACAGCATAAGCATATTATGAGTCCCTGGTATTTTTTTAATGACTCCTCTGGCTGAATTCCCAGGCCCTTTATCCATAATCAAGGACAGCTGTTCCATCCTTCCCACAGACAGGAGCTTCTCTCACCCATGAAATTTCTGCTTCTCCCTGAGGAACATCTGTAAAAGCATGTCACATAGAAGAAACCGGAATGGAATTTTTCAACTCTGGAAAACTTGGTGACTTAGCACTTTTCTATCCCAACTTCTGTTCTCCTCAGAACCCACCCTTACAACCAGTCCCCTATGCTGATAGTTAGCCTAGTGCATTCTAGAATTATTTTGTTGTTCAGTCGCTCAGCTGTGTCTGACTCTTTGTGACCCCATGAACTACAGCACCCCAGGCTTCCCTATCCTTCACTATTTTCCAGAGTTTGTTCAAACTCATGTCCATAGAGTCAGTGATGCCATCCAACTATCTCATCCTCTGTCATCCCCTGCTCCTCCTGCTTTCCCAGCATCTTTCCCAGCATCAGGGTCCTTTTCAATAAGTTGGCTCAGTGCTTCAGGTGGCCAAAGTATTGGAGCTTCAGCTTCAGCATCAGTCCTTTCAATGAATATTCAGGGTTGATTCCCCTTGGATTGACTGATTTGATCTCCTTGCTGTCCAAGGGACTAGCACCATATATTGTCATAAACAAAACAGGAGGCCTGGCGATACATTTTAGGACAGTGTGAAAGAGGGACTTATAAACTCTGTCGCTGGAAAGTCTAGGGCCCACAGACAATATGATTCCCATTGCTGCATTCTTTATTATTCATTTATCAATAGTTTATTCATTCCTTAACAGTCACCAAGTTTATACTGTGGGTCAGGATATGTGTGAGATGCTGGAAACGAAGAAATAAAGCACAAACCATTATCTTCAAGGAGTTCGAAGATTAGTGGGAGTAGGTATGACAACGTTATAATAAGCAGTGATTTGTGTCAGATCAGGGTTAGGTACAAAGTGTTGAGTATATATGAATGTCTTATTTTGCTTAGGGAATTCAAGCAACATTTCATGAAGGATATAATTTTTCAAAAATTTTGTAAGGACAAAAGGGAGTTTGCTGACAGAAGAGGAAAGGAGTGCCCCAGAGGGGCTACAATATCAAAAGCCCATGGCTGAATTTTAACAACTACCACTTATTGAAAATATACCATGTGTCAGGTACTTTATGCATTAACTCATTTAATCCTGACAGCAACCCTATGAAGTAGGCAATATTGTAACCTTATTTACAGATGGGTATCTGAGGGACAGAAATGTTAAATGACTTGCCCAAGGGTATTTTAACTAGCAAATAGGGGAGGCATTATTTGTATCCAAACAGTTGGACTTCAAAATTGGAGCTGTTAACCACTACATGATATTGCTTCTTTCAGACAGTATTGGGAAGCAACTTGACTAGCATGTAAGACTGGAGGAGTAGAGACACAAAGGGTGAAAATGTCAAGAAGCAAGATGTAAAAATTCTACTCAAAAGGTCATGTAGAGAAACAAAAAGGAGATGTTATAATGTGGGAGGCATTAGCATTAGTTATGACTCTCAGGCACAAATTCAGGTCTATGTGGAATACCTCGTTTATTCACCTCTATGTAAAACACTATTATCCCCTCCCAAGGAGATTTATGCAGGTGTCCAGAAAAATGAAAGAAAGACCTCTAATATCCAGTATCTCATGGCCACCTCTGACACCTGCCAATACTTTGGCCACCTGATGTGAAAAACTGACTCATTAGAAAAGACCCTGATGCTGAGAAAGATTGAAGGTGGTCTCCTTTTTTTTTTTTTTTTTGCAAATCATCAAAGCTTCTTAATCTTCTTGAAAGGAGATGACATATTCCCATGAATTTGTAGACAGACACATATATTTTTGTACCTCCACTTTGGCCTATTTCAATCAACTTACTCAGAGTACCTCACAGTATATGTTTCACACATATAGAAGGGAACGACAGAGGATAAGATGGTTGGATGGCATCATCGACTCAATGAAGATGAGTTTGAGTAAGCTCCGGGAATTGGTGATGGACAGGGAATCCTGCCATGCTGCAGTCCATGGAGTTGCAAAGAGTCGGACACGACTGAGTGAGTGAACTCAATGTCTATGAATGAGGCAAGTTGGAAATCACTTGTGGTAATAGGGCCCCAGGCAACTACTGTCTTTGGCCTTGTTCTGGAAAGAGTTTTGTTAGGCTCAAGAGAGGTAGTATTTGAGATGTGGAAGGAAGCTAGGAGGGAAAAGAAGTCATTTCCTGAGGTGTGGTGCCAATGAGGCACCACTGAGTTACCTCAGAGATGGTTTGTCTTCTGGCCACAAAAATTTGCTTTTGAAATTTGACTTCATTAATAAGACTTCTTTTTCCATCATTCTTTCTGTTTTTTATCTTTTTTAGCAGTTATTTTGTGTGTGAAATAGCAGTCACTTTCACTTACAATGTAAAGAAGCAGAAAAGTTGTGTGGCAGACCCTGCTTGTCCTTAACAAATATCCATTCTCCTCTCCTTCCTATCTAACAGAACTCTGGGCCTAGAAGCAATGGGGGAAACCTATGTCTCTTAGCTTCCCTTGGTTTGCAGAGGGTAGCCAGAAGACTTAGTTCTGACTGATGATATGCAAGCAGAAGTCACTTTGTAGCAATTTCATAAAAGAGTTTTTAAAAGAAGGTAGACTCAATGGACACATAACTTTTTACTTTTCCTGTCCTTTCTTCCTATCATGCAGACATGATGCCTGGTGCTACAGGGGCTATCTGTCTTATATATAGACCCCTATATATACCCTGAGGATGACACTGCAGGAAAGAATAGTAGAGCATAAAGACACAGGGGCCTGTTGGCAACCAATGACCAAGTTTCTGTCCTTATGAATTTGTTTTTTCTGGATATTTCATATAATTATGTAATATGTGGTCTTTTGTGTCTGGCTCCTTTCATTTAGCATAAAATTTTTAAGGTTCATTCATATTCATTGATACTTCATTCTTTCTAACAGTTGAATAATACTCAACTGCATAGATACATCACATTTTGTTTGTCCATCCATCAACTGACAGCATTTGGTTTATTTCAGGTTTTTAGCTACTACGAATAATGCTCCTGTGAACCGAGGAGAAGAATTGCAGGTCATATAGTGACTCTATATTTAGCATTGTAAGAAAGTACTGGATTATGTAATGAGTGGCATTTTTAAGTATGGGAAGTTTTAGGTTCTTTTATGGATTTATTTGGTGAATATAGCTACCAAGAATCTACTCTGTGTATAAGAAGATGAAATATTGGGTTGGCCAAAAAGTTCATTCAGAACCAAAATGAACTTTTTAGTCAACACAACATATCAAATAAATACAGTTCGGTAAGGTGAAAGGGAACAGGTACTTCATTTTTGCTGATGGAATCAGAGAGTGCTTCAGGGAGAAAGTGTCATTTGGTTAAGCCTTGAAAGATGAAAAAGATTTCCTTAAGTAGATGAAAGGGGGTGGAATAGGATGGACAGGGTTTTCCAAGTAGCAGGAGCAGTATAGCAAAAGCAGCAATTTTGGAAAGGATGTGACAATGTCAACTGAAGCACAAGCTTCAGAAAATGATGAGTTGATTAGTAAAGGAAGGCAGGGCTAGATCATAGAAAGCCTCAAATGCCATTCAAAGGATTTGAGAGTTTATTTCACCTATTGCTGATTCATGTTGATGTTTGACAGAAAACAGAAAAATTCTGTGAAGCAATTATCCTTCAATAAAAAATAAATTTAAAAAAGCAGTGAAAAGCCACTGTAGATTTTTGTTGATACAAGTTACATTTTGAGTTGGGTGTTTTAGGAAACCCAATACTGGTACACTGTTTTTTTGTTTTTTTGTTTTTCCATAGGATTACTGTGACATTGACTAGAAAATGAAGCTAGAGAATGTTAGTGCTATGAAGCATGTACTATGAAGTACTCTGAGTAAGGTGATTGAAATAGGCCAAAGTGGAGGTACAGAAATATATGCGTCTACAAATTCATGGGAATATGTCATCTCCTTTCAAGAAGATTAAGAAGCTTCTATGATTTTCAAAAAAATAAAAATAAAAAAAGACACAGGCGCCTAAATATCCAGTGGATCCTGGACTCTAACACTTGATTTCTTGTTAAATATATATACATGTATATGAACCCTACTTGTTTAAACCTCTGGGTTTGTTCGTATGTTTGTTTGCTCTTATTATTAGTAGTTGTTGCCAAATGCAATCCAGATTGGTAAATTTGCATACCTTCTTAAACTGGAGTTTAAAAATAGTGGGATAACATAATCCTCTAAGAAAGAGACGAAAGAGGTGATACTGAAGGGAAAATTGGAGGAAAGCACTCCTTCCTTCCTGTAGGCCTTTCTTCCCAAGCTCCTCTTTATCCAAACCAGGGAATTTCTTCTGTTCTGATTAAATCAGGGAGGCTGTTCCCTTACAAGGGGTGGCAGTGAGAAAGAGCCTTCGAGAGAGAGCAAAACCCAGGAGGTAAAATATGGGCATCTGATACAAGCTGTACCTTCCCTCCTACATCTCTGTCTTTTGGAACTCTTCTTTGGCAAAACCTAGGATGTTCCCTGTTCTATTTCTTTTTAAATATGCAAATTTAATGATTTAATGACTACAAACAAGACAAAATGATAAAACTGTGCTTCTTTTAGAGACTGGTGACAATGAGATGTTTAGCTATAATTTTCCCATACCAACTTGAAACAATATTTATATTGAATAAACACCTTCATAAATGAATCATGAGTGATGAATACACACAGAGTTTGAACAAAGAAAATCATAAATTGAAAATTTGGGGAATTATTCATATTTCAATTCAACATGATTTTGTATTTAAAATTTGATACCTGTAGAAGATCACAGTAAAATGATTGTATTTTCAGACATTACAGATAAAGTGCATCATCATTTATAATCATTAAAGTACCACTTAAATTAGAAAATATTGCTATATCACATATCAAAATTTTAAAAAATCCCAATTGGTTTAAAATATAAACATTTTGGAGCCTTTGAGGATGGTGGAGAAATAAGACGAAGAGATCACCTCCTTGCCCCCCAAATACATCAAAAATTTATCTGCCTGTGGAACATACAGAATACCTCATGAATGCTGGCAGAGGATCTGAGACATCCAAAAAGGCAAACCAATCTCTTCAAAATGAGGTATGGCAAAAGATAAAGATTTAAAGAGACAAAAGATTTTGGGACAGGGACCTGCACCCTGGGGAGGGAGTCGTGAAGGAGGAAAAGTTTCCACACACTCAGAAACCCTCTCATGGGCAGTGTCGGAGGAAGTTTTGGAACCTCAGGGGGAAGTGCAGTGACAGGTGCTCTGAAGGCAAAACTAAGAATTCAGCACAGAGATCATTGCCAAGCAGCACTTCCCAGCAGAGAGGTGGCTCACATGCCCATGCTTGGAGTGAGTAGGAGCTGGGTGCTCAGGCTCAGGCTTCAGGGGTTGGACTTCAGGGAGGATACCAGGGTTGAATTCCATGAAGATACTCTCAGGGAGCTAGTATGACACACCTGAGGGAGCCCAGAGAAAAGCCTGGGCCTGCCAGAGAGGCAAAAGATTAGTGCCTCAGGAATGCTCTCTCTGCATGCGCAGAACAAAGGACCTTACATTTGCGAATGCCGAAGGGGGATGAGCTGGCTGTGACTCCAGAGGTAGAAGAGCTGGTGCCAATGCCAGAGGAGGAAAACAGGTTGCTGCTATAGTCTCAACCCCAGGGTCACAGGTGCCACCAAGCTGTGAGTGGGCACAGGTTGCTGCCCATATCTTCCTGGGAGCCTGAACAGCTTGGCTTTGCCAAAGGACCCACAACCCAGGGCCAACTCCCCCTGGGGAGGTACACAACTTTCTTCAGACTGTGGCTACTTCCTGCAGGTCTCAGGCATGGCTGGCACTCTGCACACACCCCAGCTATGTCTACCATATCCCTCTCTCTCCTTAGCCCAACTAAGCAAGTGAGCACTAATAAGCTTCTACTTTCACCACTCCCCCATGTCTGGGTAGAGAACAGACCCTGGAGGGTGACTTGCAAGCAGAGGTGGGCCCAAAACCAAAGTGGAACACCAGAGGCTGTGCGAGTAAAATAGAGAAGGGGAAAGTGCTTCTACAGCCACAGGTACAGTAGATTAAATCTCCATAATTAGCCCGAGACTAGGGAATTTAGGGGCAACTGTACACTATGAGAGCAGTTACGAGCTGGAGTAAAGCAAGCTCTGAGTAAGAGCTGATCCCCCACTGCCCAAAAGAGGTACAGAGACCTTCATAGAATTATCGGAGAACTTTCTAAGTAGAAAGATTGGCTGGAACATATTGTACGGAGAGAAAGTGAGGAATCACAAGGATACTCTTCTTACTACCACTCTCTCTATATTTTCCCCAGCATTTCCTATTTTTATCATTTTTATATTGTTCCAATGTTTTTTTATTATTTTTTAAATTTTTATTTATTTATAACCTAACATTTCCTTTTTAAAAACACCTTACTTTAAAAATAAATCCATTTCATCTTTTCCCTAGTTTTACAGTACTGTTCAATTATGCTGCATTTTTATCCTGTTTTTGATTTGGTATTTTTGCTAGTATAATTTTTAGTACTCATTTTCACTTAGGGTTTGTTTATTGGCTAGATTACTCTCTTCTTGTTGAGTCCTGTTTTTCCCCCCTTTTCCCCCTTTTTTCTCTCCTCTCTTTATGTGTGAATCTCTTTGGGTGTTCTTTGCTGTTGACTGTCATTTTACCATTAATATTAGGATTTTGTCTTCTGTGCTATGTGGCCTGTAAAGTATTGGTGCTACAGTAAGGAGTTGGGCCTGAAACCCATGGTGGGAGAGCTAAGTCCAAGCCATTGGACCACCAGAGAACTGATGACCCAATTGAACATTAATCAGTGAGAGCCCTTCCAAAGTCCTCCATCTCAACACTAAGACCAAGATCCATGCAAAGGCCACCAAGCTCCAGTGTCTGATGTGTCATTCAAAACCTTTAGCCAAACAGGAACAGAACCCTTCCCATTAACAGAAAGGCAGCCCAAAGCTATACAAAACCCACAGACATCCAAGACATATTACTGGACACGGTGCTACTCTTCAGATAAACAAGATCCAGCTCCATCCAGCAGAAAAAAAGAACAAGTTCCCCAACTAGGACACCCTCAACGCATTGGTTGAACCCTACCCATGGGGAGCAGACACCACAATTAAGGAGAACTACAATATTCAAGCCTGTAGAGAAGAGATTCAAAACACAGTAAGTTAAACAAAATGAAAAGACAGAGAAACATGCAGCAGATGAAGGAATAGTAAAAATCCACATGAACAAACAAATGAAGAGGAAATAAGCAGTCTATCTGAAGAAGAATTCAGAGTATTGATAGTAAAGATGATCCAAAATCTTGGAAATAAAATGGAGGCACAGATAAGTAAACTGGAGGCACTTATCAAGAAGATGCAAGAACTGTTTAACAAAGATCTAGAAGAATTAAAGAACAGATAATCAACATTGAAAAACACTGAGATGAAACAATAACTGAGATGAAAAATACACTAGAAGAAATGAATAGCAGAATAACTGAGGCAGAAGACTAGATAAGTGAACTGGAAGATAGAATAGTGGAAATAACTGAAGAGAGCGGAGTAAAGAAAAATAAATAAAAAGAAATAAGGAGAGTCTCAGAGACCTCTGGAACAACACCAATTGCACCAAAATTTGAATTATAGGTGTCTCAGAAGAAGAAGATCAAAAGAAAGTATATGAGAAAAAACATTTGAGGAAATTATAGTCAAAAACTGCCCTAACATGGGAAAGGAAACAGCCACCCAAGTCCAGGAAGCTCAGAGTCTCATACAGGATAAATGCAAAGAGAAACATGCCAAAACATATTAATAAAACTAGCAAAAATTAAACACAAAGAAAAATATATTAAAAGCGTCAAGGAAAATATATGCAAGGTGATCCCCATAAGTCTAACAACGGACATTTCAACAGAAACTCTCAGGCCAGAAGGGAGTGGCAGCATACACTTAAAATGATGAAAGGGAAAAAAATTACAACAAAAATAACTCTCTGCAGCAAGAATCTGTTTCAGATTCGAAGCAGAAATCAACAGTTTAACAGACAAGCAATAGTTAAAGAGAATATAGCACCATGACCACCCAAAGAAGAGCTAAAGAACCTCTTAAAAAAGGTGAAAGAGGAAAGCGTAAAACTGAACATTCAAAAAACAAAGATCATGGCATCTGGTCCCATCACTTCATGGCAAATAGATGGAGAAACAGTG
>SJYV01023545.1:0-13662 GCA_006410875.1 Neotragus pygmaeus | reverse complement strand
AAAAAGAACACACACTTTGCCTCCAAGAAGATCAAACCTTAAAAGGAAGATATTTAAGTAATAATAAAGTATATTTTTAAATAAATTAAAGAATGGCTTGATAAGGGGAAGACAAACTATGCTCAAGGTACAAGAAGAGATGTCAACCAGAAGTAGAATTACTAGAGAGCTGGCCCTTGTTTGTGGTCCAAAAGGAAAGCTAACAGGAAAGATGGCATTCAAGGCATGGAATGCAGAGGCTGTGTGGAGGCCTGAGGCTACATGATGCCTTGGAAAATGCAAGCGGTTTGGTCTCTCTTGGATATATGAGAGGAAGCATGAGAAGGAAATTAAGGGAGAGGAGGTGGCCAACACAGGGCCACCACGTTCCCATTTGTAAGATATGATAAAGAGAAAAGGAAGACCAAAGAACTCTGCAGACAATCAACAGCTTATGTAAGTTTCCACCTCCTCCCTCCAGATTGGCTTACATTTTCCCAGCAAGTTAAGCAGTTCTCCTCCTCCTGGGGGTCACTACAGAACTTGGCATTTCTGGGATGTCTGGTCTCATCCTTGTCATTCAAAGCATCTGTCGGCAGCCTAGGGTGGGCCAGTCATTTTTCCCCGCTGTCGTAAAGACACAGAAAACTGGCATCCTAACTAACGTCAACACCTCACGGACAATCAAGGGAGAGGTTGACATTAATAACACAAAGCAGCTGTAGTTTGGAAGGGAACCATTTTTTCCCCCTTTCTTATTACCCGGGAATAAAAAGCATGTGTCTAAAATGTTTAGGGGACAGAGATATCCTGCTCCCCAAATCACTATTTCCTATTCTCAGCTTTCTTCCTCGGCAACTAATGACCTAACCAGGGAGGGAAGATCTAAACATGTATTGAAAAACCAGTGTTCGTGCAGACAACATTCCTAAATCTTTCTGCTTTAAATCATTCTCTGGACTGTTTCTCATAACAGGTCATTACGATCACAAATTAAGAGAATATTCATTATAGTACATAGTGGCGAAAAGAGGCTTAAGCCTGGGCAAGTCCACAGTACCTTCCCTCCTATTTTAGAGAGTAAAATGAGAACATGTCAAAAATGGAATGCATAAGAACTCCGTTAGATGCAGAATAGATTAACGCTCTGAGATCGTTGGTTTAAATTTTGTTAAATTTTCCAGTCTCATAATGACCTAAAAAATAATCAGCATTCCTTCATACACCATGGCAGTAATGAGCTAAAATGGATCTTACGGGCACCACAGCTTTAAGTATTTTATCCATCCAAGAGCCTCACTGGGTCATAAAACTCAGAAGTTCATTGTTTCCTGACCCTGAACGGCTGCAGTTGCCATGAAACCGGTCCACGGCCCAAGCTCCCAAACTGGAAGCCAGCTCAAACCAGCCACGTGGAAGAGCCTCCTGTTCTGCTTCTGTTGGCTCCCTTCACACTGCAGGTGAAAGGGGGTCGTGGGGCACCCCTGTCAGCCAGGGGCTGGACCACTCAGGTAGCCAGAGAATCATCTGAGGTGAGCGGACCACTGCCGAACTCAAATCCCAAGTTCTGCCCATCTAAACCCGCCGGAGATTGCTTCACTGTCTACAGGGGCAGTAGCTCACTTTGAGCTTGAATCTACATTGTAGAATTTGAACCATCGAAATGCCCATCACCATAAAAAAGCTCTACGAGCCTTGTTAACAAAACAGAAAGAACTTCTGCCAAGAGCAGAGGAATACATTCTTTCTTTCCTGCTGCTTGGACCACAGCATAATGAAGCGTCCCAAGCCCTCTCTGCAGTCATAAAACGGAAAGCCCAGCCTCCTCCTTTTGATGTGTTCCAGTTTAAAAGTTTAGAGTCAATGCCTTTTCATCCTTAATTTATCTTCCCTTGTAAATATTTCTGTACCATTTCCAATATCTAAAGTCTACACATTTCCAAAAAAACAATTCACTCCTTCTCCAATGTCAGTTGTAGAACTTTATGTTATGGGTCAAATTTTGGGCTAAATAAACATACCTCAGGCTACAGTTCTGCAAATACCTCTGGCAGCAAATTAACTCAAACAAATGTTTTGGTTGGGTGGCGAGGTTGTTTTTAATGATCTTGCTGATTTGCCTGGAGGCCCAGGGATAGACTGGGTGAACTCCCAAAACCATTCCCAACTTCATATTTTCTGCCACGTTAACGTACAGTTTCTAGGTTCGTTGAAATAGCTGGTTTAACATTTCACCACCAGAGGGTGCTACTTGTTAGCTTCTAAAATGCATTTCATAATCACACCTGAAAAATGGAGGCCCTTCAGCCAAAGAATCCTCACCACACCAGCTGGCATTATCCAAGACAGGTTTTCAGAAGGCGTGTAGTGTAGGCAGCACTCTCCTTCAAGGGACTTGATTTCACTTATCTATTAATGTTGTGGGTTGAAAACCAAAACCGAAAAGCTCTGTAACTTGCACAAACCAAAGTTCACGGATTGATACATGCTGTAAACCACGCAGGCAATGCAAATCATTTTTCAATTTCATGGCTTTTGTATTTACTACACAACAACAGTGAACTCAGAATGCTAACATCCTCTCTACTGCACCAGACAATAAAATAACAGAAGAGAATTTGCTTAGCTATGACAACAGCACTATCCTCTATCAATGCAACCTTCACTTATCCTATTTTAAGTGTATACATCTCCTGCTTCTGCTCTGGAGCAATTTCGCTTTGGTGTCATTATTCACTTCTAAGATGCATTTTCGTTGATTACCTTCAACTTCTCTTATCAGTGTATTTTTATGACATACTGGGATTTGCATATTACATTTTCCACTTGATATTTTCGGGAATGCACAAAGGAGGCAGGGAGTTCAATTCCCATTCCCCTCCACGGAGCTTGCATGGAAAGGCTTTAAATTGTGTTAAGAAACTCTTCGTGTGTTGCCACCTGAATTGGCAAAGCAAGTCAGGGGTCAGCGAAGTTATTCGGAAAAGTGCCAGATTACAGTGAAGACTTTAGGCCACGTGGGTCATAACGGCTCAACTCTACCACACGGCAAGAAAGCAGTCATTTAGATACGCGGACTGGGTGTGGCTGGATTCCCACACACTTTACCTCGATGAGCGGGTGGGGTTTATAGCTTGCTGACACCTGTAAATGATGCGTCTAACGTACACACACTCTGACCAATAAAATTCAGAGAAGTTTCTATTACATTTTTCCTTGGAGATGTTCCCTAGCCTCACATAGTGTTGACAAAGTGTGACCTTCCTAAGTGACCCATTTGAAAGTTCACGATCCCCCTGGAGGAGTACCACTGGGTTTCCTCTCCACCGTTTCCAAAACCAGAGCCCAAAGAGACTTCAGCTTTTGGTGTGTCATTGTATCTGTGTCCTGTGAAGATGGCTTATGGCAAGATACAAGGTCAACAAGAATGATGGGGCTCCCTGGCCAATTCCCCAGAGACCACATGGAAAGTAAACAAAAGACATCACTCACCTTCAGACTGATGTGTGGCCAGAGGAGTCTGGGTCTCCTTGGAGTAGGACACCACCTCCCTGGGCAGGAAATCCACCTGGGTGATCTTCGACACGCCCAGCTTATGCAGTCTCCGTCTGGAAGTAATGAAGTACAAACACTTAAAAGACGGAAGGCATTCCTCGCAGAAGATCTATCAGGAATAAAACAAACATCTAAAATAAATAAACCCCAAACACCCATAGCTTCTCAGTGCAAGGAGCAGCGTCATGAAGTAGAACTGGGCCTGGCCTGGAAGTCTGGACACTCGGTTTTGGCCACTTTACCCCTGTGTTGCTGGGTGGTGTTAAGTGCCCCCTCAGACTGACCCTCAGCTTTTCTATCTGCAAAACTGGATCTCTTCCACTTCAAACGAGGCCCTCCTTCCACTCTGAGCAAATCTGATTTTTCTCAGTTAAAGGAAATTTTCATTTGTAATACAGTGTTCTAGTCTCTTAGGCAAGAGGGACAGAAGAAAAGGAACACTTCTAAAATCTGAAGGAAAAAGAGAGGGCTGCTGAGTGGAGAACACATTCTCTACAACAGAAATGAGAGGATGATATTCCAAGGGGGTGCTCCCATTTCTCCAGAAAAGGAGCGAATACAGAGCAGTGCATGAATTTGTTCAAAGGCACACTGAGTGAAAAGGGCACTGGGCTAAGAATGATCCAGCTTTAGTTTAGAATTGCCAAATGAGCTGTGCGCCTGCGACAAATCCTTTCTGGATGCTTATGGAGCACGTCAAGTGTTTTCAGATGTCTTTCACATCCACTATGTCAGCTGTCTTCACGACCCTTCTACGAAGCGTCTGGGCATATTACCACCATCTCCATTTTATCGATGAGGAAAGTGAGTCAGGAGGAGACATGCCCAAACATATGCGACTCATAAATGGCAGAACTGGGACTAAACTGATGTTGGTCTGAGCCCCGGTCCAGTGCTTTTGCCACCAAGTCAAACTCCTAGCTGAGGTTCTCAATGGTCAGTTCTGAGTTACCCCTCAAATCCAAAGTGCCTCCTGCGTCACCCAGGAAACATCTACTCATGGAGGCAGTAGAGTCTCGTGGTTAAGCACACAGACTATCCCACCACTTGACAGCTATGTGTATGAGCTTGCATAAGTTACCCAATCTCTCTATGCCTCAGTTTCCTCATCTGTAAAATGGAGACATCACCATCACTTAGTACTAGGATTATTACAGATAATGTATCTGTGCCACATACATACAATGCAGATGCCAGATATGTATTATATATACATACATATGTAAGAATTTACACACATTCATATTTTAAAATAGTTTTTGAAACATTATTTTAATATATAGATTTAGTATCAGTATTGGACATGTTTTACTATATTGCTTTAACATTTCCAGGAAATAGAGTATATGTGTGTTTCTCTGATAGAGAAAGAAAGGCTACATAACCATTTAGCCAAAAATCCATATTCCCTAGCTTTCCAGAATCAATAGCAGCATACTTTATTCATATTATTTTTTGAATTATTACTAGCAATGGTACAGATTCATTGTATTTTTTCAGTAGACAGTAATAATAAACTGAAAGAAAATGCATACCATAGCTAGGAATTTCCATGTACAATTTCCCAAGCACTCTAGGAAACAAAAATTTCTTCTTTTTTTATGAATTACTAAAATAATTGAGATGAAACCTAAGATGAGCAGAGAGTAGACCCAAATAAAGGCTAGTTTAGAGAAAAAGCCCCACTGGTCATCTTTGCAGCCCCATTAAGCACAACTGTAGCCCCACTAAGCTCCAAAGAGGCCTCGGCCATGTGGCCTCACTCACTCGAATGTCTGGACCACACAGTGTGCAGGACGGTGAGGCTGGGGACCCAGCACTCCCTGGCAACCTCCTCACACAGAACACACAAAATATATTAGAAACAAAATTACCAGGCAAGGTAAAAGGCTCAAGGTTTCAGAGTAAGAAATTCAGGTATTATTTTAAATCCTCCTTGGGTCAGAGAAGTGTGCTTTTCTTCCTTAAATGGGTCTTTCTTGAAGCATCTGAAGAAGAAAACAGGACTAGACACCCCAGGACTGCTTGAGGCCAAGCCCCTCCTGCTGTTTAAGAGCCTAGAGCATCTTTCTGAGGCCCCCTGAAGTCCATCTTCATCTCAGGTAAAGAGGTGGAAAGGACACATGGGCTGGCAGTGTACCCCCACCCCCTTTGAATCGGGGTCCCACCAGGCCTGGAGAGATCACCCTAGGGTTTAAGACTTCCACGGGCATCTGTGAGGCTCAAAGGTCCCCACAAAATTCAAGAGGAGATACTTATACCTGCAGCCAGGAATTTCAGCGCATCTTGCTAATAAGATGCAAGCAAAAGCTGTAGACCCGCCTTGTCGGGTGATCAGCCATAGGCTCTGGGCAAGAAGCTGATCTGCAATTTGATAATCCGCCATGGATTATCCGCAGCGTATCATAATTGTTAAGTCACATGTTCAGATAGAAACTGGGTTCAAATCCTCACTTTGTCACTTACCAGCCAAATGGTGTATAAAAGCTCTGGACAAGTGACAAACCCCTCTAAGGCTCATGTTTCTCATCTATAAAATGGGTACATGTCATTGAATGACTATGAAGATTAAATGAAGCTAATATTTGTAAAGTACTTAATTCAGTGCCTGGCACCTACATAGTAGGTGGCTTTACTTTTATTTTCCTGATGGACTATAATATTCTTTCTATTTCAAAAAACAGAGAATGCAGATTTATGAATGCTCTAAGTTGATTTTTTAAAATAGAAGATTTGAAGATTATCTCTGACAGTAAAACATAAGCCTCACACTCTTTCATTTCCTTTCACAAGTACTTGGGTAGGTCTTAGCTACTTGAGAGAGTCCACTTGGTTTTCTTCTAACTGAAAGTATCATTACCATGAAAATTCTGTTTTCAAAACAGCTTGAAGTGGTCTGAGTACCACACAACTGTTCCCAGCTCTAGCCATTCCTGAACATCTGGCCAGAAGGTGGCACCCTTCCGTGGCAAAGACCTTACCCTTAGGCGTGTTCTTCAACTGTGTCCCCACCTCTGGGTCTCTCCTGGGCCAGCCTTAGGGTCCGTATGTCTCGGCTGATGCAAAAGCGACCTGAGCATGCAACNCCCCTGCCCCGCTGGGCGTGCCGCCCCTCGCCCGGGATGCCCCTGCCCCGCTGGGCGTGCCGCCCCTCGCCCGGGATGCCCCTGCCCCGCTGGGCGTGCCGCCCCTCGCCCGGGATGCCCCTGCCCCGCTGGGCGTGCCGCCCCTCGCCCGGGATGCCCCTGCCCCGCTGGGCGTGCCGCCCCTCGCCCGGGATGCCCCTGCCCCGCTGGGCGTGCCGCCCCTCGCCCGGGATGCCCCTGCCCCGCTGGGCGTGCCGCCCCTCGCCCGGGATGCCCCTGCCCCGCTGGGCGTGCCGCCCCTCGCCCGGGATGCCCCTGCCCCGCTGGGCGTGCCGCCCCTCGCCCGGGATGCCCCTGCCCCGCTGGGCGTGCCGCCCCTCGCCCGGGATGCCCCTGCCCCGCTGGGCGTGCCGCCCCTCGCCCGGGATGCCCCTGCCCCGCTGGGCGTGCCGCCCCTCGCCCGGGATGCCCCTGCCCCGCTGGGCGTGCCGCCCCTCGCCCGGGATGCCCCTGCCCCGCTGGGCGTGCCGCCCCTCGCCCGGGATGCCCCTGCCCCGCTGGGCGTGCCGCCCCTCGCCCGGGATGCCCCTGCCCCGCTGGGCGTGCCGCCCCTCGCCCGGGATGCCCCTGCCCCGCTGGGCGTGCCGCCCCTCGCCCGGGATGCCCCTGCCCCGCTGGGCGTGCCGCCCCTCGCCCGGGATGCCCCTGCCCCGCTGGGCGTGCCGCCCCTCGCCCGGGATGCCCCTGCCCCGCTGGGCGTGCCGCCCCTCGCCCGGGATGCCCCTGCCCCGCTGGGCGTGCCGCCCCTCGCCCGGGATGCCCCTGCCCCGCTGGGCGTGCCGCCCCTCGCCCGGGATGCCCCTGCCCCGCTGGGCGTGCCGCCCCTCGCCCGGGATGCCCCTGCCCCGCTGGGCGTGCCGCCCCTCGCCCGGGATGCCCCTGCCCCGCTGGGCGTGCCGCCCCTCGCCCGGGATGCCCCTGCCCCGCTGGGCGTGCCGCCCCTCGCCCGGGATGCCCCTGCCCCGCTGGGCGTGCCGCCCCTCGCCCGGGATGCCCCTGCCCCGCTGGGCGTGCCGCCCCTCGCCCGGGATGCCCCTGCCCCGCTGGGCGTGCCGCCCCTCGCCCGGGATGCCCCTGCCCCGCTGGGCGTGCCGCCCCTCGCCCGGGATGCCCCTGCCCCGCTGGGCGTGCCGCCCCTCGCCCGGGATGCCCCTGCCCCGCTGGGCGTGCCGCCCCTCGCCCGGGATGCCCCTGCCCCGCTGGGCGTGCCGCCCCTCGCCCGGGATGCCCCTGCCCCGCTGGGCGTGCCGCCCCTCGCCCGGGATGCCCCTGCCCCGCTGGGCGTGCCGCCCCTCGCCCGGGATGCCCCTGCCCCGCTGGGCGTGCCGCCCCTCGCCCGGGATGCCCCTGCCCCGCTGGGCGTGCCGCCCCTCGCCCGGGATGCCCCTGCCCCGCTGGGCGTGCCGCCCCTCGCCCGGGATGCCCCTGCCCCGCTGGGCGTGCCGCCCCTCGCCCGGGATGCCCCTGCCCCGCTGGGCGTGCCGCCCCTCGCCCGGGATGCCCCTGCCCCGCTGGGCGTGCCGCCCCTCGCCCGGGATGCCCCTGCCCCGCTGGGCGTGCCGCCCCTCGCCCGGGATGCCCCTGCCCCGCTGGGCGTGCCGCCCCTCGCCCGGGATGCCCCTGCCCCGCTGGGCGTGCCGCCCCTCGCCCGGGATGCCCCTGCCCCGCTGGGCGTGCCGCCCCTCGCCCGGGATGCCCCTGCCCCGCTGGGCGTGCCGCCCCTCGCCCGGGATGCCCCTGCCCCGCTGGGCGTGCCGCCCCTCGCCCGGGATGCCCCTGCCCCGCTGGGCGTGCCGCCCCTCGCCCGGGATGCCCCTGCCCCGCTGGGCGTGCCGCCCCTCGCCCGGGATGCCCCTGCCCCGCTGGGCGTGCCGCCCCTCGCCCGGGATGCCCCTGCCCCGCTGGGCGTGCCGCCCCTCGCCCGGGATGCCCCTGCCCCGCTGGGCGTGCCGCCCCTCGCCCGGGATGCCCCTGCCCCGCTGGGCGTGCCGCCCCTCGCCCGGGATGCCCCTGCCCCGCTGGGCGTGCCGCCCCTCGCCCGGGATGCCCCTGCCCCGCTGGGCGTGCCGCCCCTCGCCCGGGATGCCCCTGCCCCGCTGGGCGTGCCGCCCCTCGCCCGGGATGCCCCTGCCCCGCTGGGCGTGCCGCCCCTCGCCCGGGATGCCCCTGCCCCGCTGGGCGTGCCGCCCCTCGCCCGGGATGCCCCTGCCCCGCTGGGCGTGCCGCCCCTCGCCCGGGATGCCCCTGCCCCGCTGGGCGTGCCGCCCCTCGCCCGGGATGCCCCTGCCCCGCTGGGCGTGCCGCCCCTCGCCCGGGATGCCCCTGCCCCGCTGGGCGTGCCGCCCCTCGCCCGGGATGCCCCTGCCCCGCTGGGCGTGCCGCCCCTCGCCCGGGATGCCCCTGCCCCGCTGGGCGTGCCGCCCCTCGCCCGGGATGCCCCTGCCCCGCTGGGCGTGCCGCCCCTCGCCCGGGATGCCCCTGCCCCGCTGGGCGTGCCGCCCCTCGCCCGGGATGCCCCTGCCCCGCTGGGCGTGCCGCCCCTCGCCCGGGATGCCCCTGCCCCGCTGGGCGTGCCGCCCCTCGCCCGGGATGCCCCTGCCCCGCTGGGCGTGTGGTCTGCCTAGCGTCTGCCTGGGCTCCTAACTGCAGAGGATGCCCACAGTCTTTCCCCTGAGCGTGTGTCTCTGCCCTGCTTCTGAGTAGACACTGTTTCCCTGTGTGCTCTCCCAGACACTGTGCTCTATCACTAGGAATAAACTTCGTACCTGTTTTTAGTTTTTGCCCCCTTGAAACATTCTTGCTTTCAGACAGGGGCAAGAGCCAGGGCCACTTCTCTTCTAGTTTCTAGCTCCTGGTGGTTTAGTGGTTAGGACTCTTGGTTTCCATCCAGGTTGTGCTGTGTTCGGCCATGCTTAGATGCTCAGCTGTGTTCACTTCTTTCCAATCCCATGGACTGCAGTCCACCAGGCTCCCTCTGTCCATGGGGATTCTCCAGGCAAGAATCCTGGAAGGCCATGTCCTCCTCCAGGGGATCTTCCCAACTCAGGGAGTAAAGCCAGGTTTCCCACATTCCAGGCAGAGTCTTTACCATCTGAGCCACCAAGGAACCCCTCTATCCAGGTTACCCAGGTTTAATTCCTGGGCAGGGAACTTAAAGATCGTTCTTCATGACCACTCACTGCTCTCCCTCTAGGATCAACATAAGGATCTACACTAGATCTAAAACTATAATGTCAGGCAGGGGATCCCAGAGACGCTGGGCAATGCAAACACAGATCCCTTACTCGCTGACTTGGCCCGGTCCTAAAGTGACATGGGGCCCACATCTCCCTGGGTGAGGGCTGAACTCCCCACTGCAAACCCTGGACACTTCCTCTCTACCTGGTCCTGTTGACTTGGCTGAGCAAGCTGGCTGAGCAAAGCCATACTGCACCAAACTTGAAATGTTTCTTCAGAAAATAAAAATCGGGTCTTGATAAAGCATAAAAATGGAAACTATTTGAAATTTGAGAAGATTATCTGCCAGGGCTCAAGGTGCTGAAATTTCCAGTCCACCACTAGCAGAGTTTAATCCACCCAGGTTTGTCCATTTGCCCTCAGGTGCCTCAATGGTAAGGAATCTGCCTACAATGCAGGAGATGTGGGTTTGATCCCTGGGTCAGGAGGATCCCCTGGAAGAGGAAATGGCAACCCACTCCAGTATTCTTGCCTGGGAAATTCCATGGACAGTGGAGCCCAGCGGCCTACAGTCCATAGGGTCACAAAGAGTTGGGCATGCCTGAATATGCACGTTTGCTTATCTTAGACATTATGCATCACAAGAGGAAAATGACTCCCCTGCCTAAACCACTGTCCCCATTTCCCTTTCTGGTTCACTTGTCTTGTCTTTGCCTATCCACCCACCATAGGGTAGCATGACTTTCCTAGCTACTTGCAAAGATTCATTATCCAAGCACAATGAAGCCCAAAGTGTGACTTCATCAGGGTCTATGATGTCTACTAAAGTAGAAGAAAGTTGGAGTTATGCAGACTTACTCCAAATAAAAGGATGAAAAACATGCACATAGCTATAAACTCTGTGGCTCTTCTCTCACTTCAAACATGAAGGAGATTTTAAGAGAAACCTTACTGATATTATAAAATGCAGTTAGTACTTTAAATGTTACTTTTAATAGTACAAAGAAGAAATACTTGCAAAGCACAGAGTTATCTACCAAAGTGGGATACCTTGGTTTTGTCCCTGTTTTTAAAAAGACCTATATTCCATTCAAAGCCATGAACAAGAGAACTTCAGCTTCTGAAGTCACTGCATCTGTGACCTGAAAATATGGAAGCAGTTGTGTTGTGCTAAAAGTGTAGAGTGCTAAAAAAATAAAAAAAAGATTTCCAAGAAACTACTGTCGCAGTGCCTCTAAGAATTAAATAGGAAAATTATTTTGACATGACACAGATGTGGGTGGTGGGGGTTGGTTTGGGATGGCATGGATCAAAAAGCACAGCTCTTTGATCAGAGAATTAAGATCAAGGCTGTCTTAATTTTTTATTGAAATAAAATTTACATGCTATAAATATCCCCTTTAAAGTATACAATTGAGTGGTTTTAGCATATTCAGAAACTTATATAACCTCACGTGTTCTTGCATAGGCTTTTCCTTACCTCCCAAAGAAATCTTGTATTCACTGAAATATAGGAATCTCCCCTCCCCCAGCCCCTGGAAACCACTAATCTACTTCTGTTTACTTTCATATAAATGGAATGTCACAGTATGTGGCCTTCTGTGCCTCGCTTCTTTCACGTAGGTTAATGTAGACTCAGTCAGTCAGTCCTAAAGGAAATGAACCCTGAATATTCATCAGAAGGACTGATGATGAAGCTCCAATACTGTGGCCACCTGAAGCAGAGAGTCGATTCATGGGAAAAGACTCTGATGCTGGGGAAGACTGAGGGGAGGAGGGGAAGAGGGTGACAGAGGAAATGGTTAGACGGCATCATTGATTCAATGGACAAGAGGTTGAGCAAACTCTGGGAGACAGTGAAGGACAGGGAAGCCTGGTGTTCTGCAGTCCATGAGGTCGTGGAGAGTCAGGCATGAAAGAGCAATGGAACAATAACAATGTCATCCCTTTTTATTTATAAGCAATATCCCATTGTACAGATACACCACATTCATTTTAATCCACTCATCAGTTGGTGGACATTTGGGTTGCTTCCATTTCTATTATTAATCATGCTGCTATGAACATTTATGTACAAGATTTTGTGTAAGTGTATGGTTTCAATTCCCTTGAATATGAATTCTCTTTGAATTGATGCGTATATGGAATTCTATGTATATGTATATGGCAAACATGGAATTGCTATGTTATATGATAATTCCATAGAGTCAAACATGACTGAGTGACTAACATTTTCACTTAGAGTAATTCTATGTCTAAATTGTTGATGAACTGCCAAACTGTTTTCCAAAGTGGTTATACATTTTACATTCTCATTACTAGTATACAAAGATTTCAATTTCTCTATACCCCTGTCAACCATTATTACTATCTGTCTTTTTCATTATTGTCATCCTAGTTTGTGTAAAATAGTATCTTACTGGAATTTTTATTTTAATTTCCCTGATGGATAATGATGTTCAGCATCATTTCTTGTGCTTATTGATCATCTATATGTCTACTTTCAAGAAATGCCTATTTAAATTTTTATCCCATTTTAAATCTGGGTTTTCTTTTTATTGTGGAGTTGCAAAAGATTTTTATATATTCTGGATATTGCTCAGACTATNTTTGCTGTCCCTCCACCCCTCCTGCAAAGCTCATGCCCTTGCCCCCCACACTTCCACCAGGGCCCTGCTGCCTGTCAGCACCTTCTTTTCATGTCTGACTTGACTGCAGACTTTCTTATTTATCCCCGGCTAATTTCTCTCACTGCCCAGGGTCTTAGGTCCGTGTCAGGTACAGAGCTGGCACGGAATAAATGTCTGAGGAAGAAAGAAGGAAGAGACTAGAAAGAGGAGAAGGAAGGCATGATGTAAAAGGAAAACTTGAGAATTCAATTAGCTATGCTGTGGTGGACACGGCATTATTATTAAATTATAGGGTCCAGCAGCCTGTGTTTCAGTCACCCCACCAACCCTGCCAGTGATCACGATTCTGACTAAAGGCTGAGCAGCACTGATTCAGAAATATTAGAGTGTAGACACAGAAGCTTCACTGTTTCCAGATTCCCTTGGGCCTCTCCATCTTAAAGGATGAGGCCTCAGTCCCACAGAACAGGGATGGGATCTCCGGACCAAGCTTGTCGAGTGCTCTGAGACAGGCAAAGGTGAGCAAAGATGGGTGAGGGGGTAAGAGGATGAGCGTCAGACAGAGGAGCCTGCAGCACACGAAGCAGGAAGGGCCCGATGCGGAGGCAGGAGCCAGTGGGCCTCTGGCCAGACCCCTGGTATCTGTCAAGTGAAGTAAAATGCAAGCTTTGTCCTCACACAGACACTCCAAGGTCAAAGCTAGTGGTCAAAGCTGAGCTCTGCTTAAGCAAAGAGATCAGGGGCCCATTCCTGAGGTCAAGGAAGACTTCCCTGTCTGCACAAAGGAAGAAAGGCCTCTTGGGGGTCAGAAAGGGAGGGGCCCCACCCCATAATAAGTGTGGACATGCACTCTCAGCCCTCTGCAGTGGGATCCATCTTAGCAAAAAGTTGTGTATGCATCTTGGGGAGGACCCATGGACCAGTCAGGTGTGAAGAAAGAAACAAGATAATTGGCCAAAGGGAAACAAGGACCCAGAAGGGCTGTCCTGTATGAGCGACTGATGTCACCTCTGTGCCGCTCCTCACTCGGGATGCCCCTGCCCCACTGGGTGTGCCGCTCCTTGCCTGGGATGTTCCTGCCCCGCTGGGCGTGCCGCTCCTCGCCCGGGATGCCCCTGCCCCGCTGGGCGTGCCGCTCCTTGCCCGGGATGCCCCTGCCCCGCTGGGCATGCTCC
>SJYV01023541.1:0-10559 GCA_006410875.1 Neotragus pygmaeus | reverse complement strand
CAAATCTGTGAATGTGCAAAGCCCTATCTAACTGTATACTTTTAAAAGGTGAGTTTTTATGGTAGGTGACTTCCACCTCTTTTTTTTTGGCTGCATTGTGTGTCGTGTTGAACTTCCCTGCCCGGGAATTGAACCCATGTCCCCTTCAGTAGAAGCACAGAGACTTAACCACTAGACCACCAGAGAAGTCCAACTTTTACGTCACTTGTTTTTTTTTGGCCATGCCATGTGGCATGTGGGATCTTAGTTCCTCTGAAAGTGAAAGTGTTAGTCACTCAGTCGTGTCCAACTCTTTGTGACCCCATGGACTGTAGCCCACCAGGCTCCTCTGTCCATGGGATTCTCCAGGCAAGAATCCTAGAGTGGGTTTCCATTTCCATCTTCAGGGGATCTTCCCCACCCAGGGATCAAACCCAGATTCCCCTTACCAGGCAGGGAACTAATGCCCACTGCAGTGGAAGCTCAGAGTCTTAAACACTGGGCCTCCAGGGAAGTCCAAACTCATCCATTTTTAAAGTGACATTTAGTACGTTCACAGAGTTGTGCAGCTATTGCCTCTAATTCCAGGAGCTTTCATCACCCCCAAAGGAAACCCTATCTTCCCATCAGCAGTCACGCCCACCCCCTCCCCAGCCCCTGACCACCAGGAACCCACTCACTGTGTCTGTGGATCTGCCTGTTCTGGACGTTTCCCGTCAGTGGAGTCACACCCTGTGCGTCCCTCTGTGTCTGCTTCTCTCACTGAGCACCGTGTTCTCAGGGTCCATCCACGTGGTTGTGAGTGTCAGGGCTTCACCTCTGCTCATGGCTGAGTGATGCTCCCGTGTGTGGAGGGAGCACATGTTTCTCCGTCGTGTATTGGTGGAGCTGTGTTTTCATAGGCACGACCTGGGACTGCCCACCCCATCACTCACTCAGCAGTGTGAACTGACTGCACACATGGAGTTGAAGAGGAGGTGGTTTTCTCCTCCTCCCCCACTCTCCCAGCCAGGGGTCTCCATGGGGTCTCACATTTGTGGCTGTTGTTTCTCTTGTAGTTTGTCAGCAGCTTTCAAGAGACAGAATTGGAGTCCAGCTGCGTGGGCTGCACGGTGCTGAGTTACTGGTGAGTGAGGGCCTCCTGGGGGTAAAGGATTTGGGGGACCCCTGGATTTGCAGAGAATTCCAGCTGAGAAGTGCCCTCCCTCTCAAGGCCAATGTCCTCCCCACCAGGGAGGGCAACGCCAGCGTCCTGGTACGTTTCCGGCTGCACTTTCTGCTGCTGGCCCTGTGGACGCCGAGCCCAGGCCTGGAGGAGCAGCTATTGCAGCGGGGACTTCATGCGAGGCTGCAGGGCCTTGGCATCCCCCTGGCCTCCTATGGCACCATTGTGTCTGCCCAGCTCACAGGTGAGTGACCCCAGGGTTGTGGCATCCCCTAGGCCCCTGTGGTACCCTCGTGTCTGTCCAGCTCACAGGGGAGTGACCCCAGAGAAAAGGAGACTTTGGGAGGGACATGCTGGGAGAAGGGAGCCAGGTGGAAGTTGCATTAAACTTGATACTTTGCATAATCGACCTTTTCAGTGATGAGGAAACATATATACATTGCTTAACCTTCAGTGGTAGACACCACAGGGTGGCAACTTGTAATTATTTTCATGTTTGCCACCCCTTGGGTCTCTGTCAAGATGACCCAACCTGGCTATCATAGCACAAAAGTACCAAAGATAATATATAAACAAATGGACACTTATCTGTGTATCAATAAAACTTTCTTTATAAAAACAAGTAGTGGGCCAGATTTGGCCCCTCACCCCCTGGTATAGAACTAAGCGTAGATGTTATGCTCTAAAATTCTAAGATTACTGTGTGTTGGGATTTGAGAACCAGATGTGATTTCAGAGTGTGCAGATTAAAAGATTGTTGCCTTGACCTGGCATTGGAGGACATTTACAGTCCTCTTCTACCACCCCTGACACGCTTGGTGTCTTAGTAACCTTGCCAGTGCGAAGAGAGATTTCTGCACAGACGAAATTGTTTCAGGTCTACACCATCCACTCTGGCAGCCAGCTGCCCCATGCGGCTGTTGTGCTCTTATTATGAGGAACAGAATACTTTATCTGATTTTATTTCAGTTAAGTTAGAACTTAAGTGGCTCCCAGGTGGACAGAGCAGTTCTCTGCTTTGCAATAGGATGTTGTCAAAGAAATTCACCACTCGCTAAATACTCTTTATCTCTTCGTTTTGCTGCAGGAAGCCAGAAGGGGCCACTGACAGAAAGAGACTTAAAATCAGGTATGTTTTGATGAATGGATAAAGAAAATGTGGTGTTTACACCAGACATGTACACATATACACAATGGAATAGTACTCAGCCATAAAAAAGAATGAAATGATGCCATTTGCAGCAACTTGGATGGACCTGGAGATTCTCATACTAGAAGTAAGTCAGGCAGAGAAAGACAAATACCATATGACATCACTTATATGTGGAATTTAAAAGATGTTATAACAAACTTATCTACAGAACAGACTCACAATATTGAGAACAGATTTGGGATTGCCAAGGTGGAGGAGGATCAGGGAGGGAAGGATTATGGGTTTGGGATTAGCAGATGCAAACTATTATATATAGGATGGATAAACAATGAAGTCCTACTGTATAGCACAGGGAACTATTAATATATTCAATGTCCTGAGACAAAACATAATGGAAAAGAATATAAAAAAGAACATATACATGTATAACTGAATCACTTTGCTACACAGCAGAATTGAACACATTATAAACCAACTATTGTTGTTGTTTAGTCGCTCAGTTGTGTCTGACTCTTTGCAACCTTATGGACAGCAACACGCCAGGCTTCTCTGTCCACTGTCTCCAGGAGTTTGCTCAAATTCATGTCCATTGAGCCATCCAACCATCTCATCCTCTGTCATCCCCTTCTCCTCCTGCCATTCAATCTTTCCCAACATTATGATCTTTTCCAGTGAGTCGACTCTCTGCACCAGGTGCCCAAAGTATTGGAGCTTCAGCATCAGTCCTTCCAATGAGTATTCAGGGTTGATTTCCTTTAGAAATCAACGGGTTGGATCTTCTAAACGTCCAAATGATTCTTAGGAGTCCTCCAGCACCACAGTTCAAAAGCATCAGTTCTTCAACGCTCAGCCTTTTTTATTTTCCAGTTCTCAGATCTATTCATGACTACTGGAAAATCCATAGCTTTGACTATATGGACGTTTGCAGGCAAAGTAGTGTCTCTGCTTTTTAATATGCTGTCTAGGTTTGTCAACGCTTTTCTTCCAAGGAGCAAGCGTCTTTTAATTTCATGGCTGCAGTCACCGTCTACAGTGATTTTGGAGCCCAAGAAAATAGAATCTGTCACTGCTTCTATTGTTTCCCCATCTATTTGCCATGAAGTGATGGGACTGGATGCCATGATCTTTGTTTTTTGAATGCTGAGTTATAAGCCAGCTTTTTCACTCTCCTCTTTCACTTTCATCAAGAAGCTGTTTAGCTCCTCTTCACTTTCTGCCATTAGGGTGGTCTCATTGTCATGTCTGAGGTTATTGATATTTCTCCCAACAGTCTTGATTCCAGCTTGTGATTCATCTAGCCTGGCATTTTACAAGATGTACTCTACATGTAAGTTAAATAAGCAGAGTGACAATATACAGTCTTGACATAATCCTTGCCCAATTTTGAACCAGTCTGTTGTTCCATGTCCAGTTCTAACTGTTGCTTCTTGACCTGCATACAGGTTTCTCAGGAGGCATGTAAGGTGGTCAGGTATTCCTATCTCTTTAAGAATTTTCCACAGTTTTTTTTGTGATCTACACAGCCACAGGATTTAGCATAGTCAATGAAGCAGAAATAGATATTTTTCTGGAATTCTCTAGCTTTTTCTATGACCCAGTAGATGTTGGCAATTTGATCTCTGGGTCCTCTGCCTTTTCTAAATCCACTTTGAACATCTGGAAATTCACAGATCACATACTGTTGAAGCCTAGCTTGGAGGATTTTGAATATTACTTTGCTAGCATGTGAAATGAGTGCAGTTGTGCAGTAGTTTGAACATTCTTCTTTGGGATTGGAATGAAAACTGCCCTTTTCCAGTCCTTTGGCCACTGCTGAGTTTTCCAAATTTGCTGGCATATTGAGTGTGGCACTTTAACAGCATCATCTTTTAGGATTTGAAATAGCTCAACTGGAATTCCATCACCTCCACTAGCTTTGATCGTAGTGATGCTTCCTTAGGCCCACTTGACTTCACACTCTGGGATGCTCTAGGTAAGTGACCACACAATTGTGGTTATCCAGGTCATTAAGATCTTTTGTATATAGTTTTTCTGTGTTCTTGCCACCTCTTCTTAATATCTTCTGCTTCTGTTAGGTCCATACTGTTTCTGTCCTTTATTGCACCCATCTTTGCATGAAATGTTCCCTTGGTATCTCTAATTTTCCTGAAGAGATCTCTAGTCTTTCCCATTCTATTCTTTTCCTCTGTTTCTTTGCACTGTTCACTCACAAAAGCTTTCTTATCGCCCCTTACTATTCTCTGGAGCTCTGCATTTAAATGGGTATATCTTTCCCTTTGTCCTTTGCTTTTCGCTTCTCTCCTTTTCTCATCAATTTGTAGGTCCTCCTCAGACAACCATTTTGCCTTTTTGGATTTCTTTTTTTGGAGATGGTTTTGATCACCACCTCCTGTACAATGTTGTGAACCTCCATCCATAGTTCTTCAAGCACTCTGTCAGATCTAATCCCTTGAATCTACTTGTCACTTCCACTGTATAATCATAAGGGGTTTGATTTAGGTCATACCTGAATGGCCCAATGGTTTTCCCTACATTCTTCAATTTAAGTCTGAATTTTGCAATAAGGAGTTCATGATCTCAGCCACAGTCAGCTCCTTGTCTCTCTCTCTCTCTCTCTCTCTCTCTCTTTTTTTTTTTTTTTGCTGACTATATAGAGTTTCTCCATCTTTGGCTGCAAAGAATATAATCAATCTGATTTCAGTATTGACCATCTGGTGATGTCCATGTGTGGAATCATCTCTTGTGTTGTTGGAAGAGGTGTTTGCTATGATCAGTGCATTCTCTTGGCAAAACCCTGTTAGCCTTTGTCCTGCTTATAAATCAACTGTATTTCAATTTTTAAAAATCAAGTATGTTTTTTCAGCCCCTTGCCCTCTGCCCAGTTTTCTCTGTTTGCAAACACCAAGAGAGGTTTCCTGAAGCGTCTTTAAGGCACACAAAGGAAATCCCTCAAACACAGTAAATGCTAGTTCTGTGCACCAGCATTTAATGGGGGAGATGGAGTCATAGTCCTGTGTGAGCAAAGGATTTAAAAAATGAGGCACTTTTAATTGTTCAGAGCTAAGCATAATTAGAAGAAGGCATTCCTCTGTGTCTTCACATAAGTCTTTCTTCTGTGTTTGTGTGTGTGTCCTATCTTCTTATAAGGGGACCAATCATATTGGACCAGGGTCTAGACTAATTACTTCTTTAAATAACTGGTCTCCATACATAAAATCACATTCTGCAGTAATGGCAATTAAGACTTCAATAAAGGAATCTGGAAGGACACAATTCAGCCCATAACCTTCATTCCTACTGCACCTGGCCTTCCAGTAGGACATTCAAACTGTCGAGCCCAGCCTCTTGCATCTTCATTTTCTTCTTTGCATGGCCTATGATCTCTTGTCTTTTACTTCAGCCACCCTCCTAACGAAAGCCACAATTCCACCATCCCTCTTCCGTTGAATCCATGTAAGAAATACACACTGTGGGTCAATTTATCTGTTACACATCCCTTCTCTGATCTTAGATTAACATTGGTCCTGGAGAAAAATCACACAAGCACATCCCAAATGGTGCTCTTGTGCATGAACAAGTTATGTTCTATTAGAAATGCATGCTTCTCCATCCCAACTAGAACTAGGGGCTCCAGGCAAGCCTCACAGCTATTTCCTACATTTTATGCTCTCCTACATCACTTCATGGGAAATAGATAGGGGAAACAGTGGAAACAGTGTCAGATCTTATTTTGGGGGGCTCCAAAATCACTTCAGATAGTGACTGCAGCCATGAAATTAAAAGACACTTACTCCTTGGAAGAAAAGTTATGACCAACCTAGATAGCATATTGAAAAGCATAGACATTACTTTGCCAACAAAGATCCGTCTAGTCAAGGCTAGGATTTTTCCAGTAGTCATGTATGGATGTGAGAGTTGGACTGTGAAGAAAGCCGAGCACCGAAAAACTGATGCTTTTGAACTGTGGTGTTGGAGAAGACTCTTGAGAGTCCCTTGGGCTGATCCAACCAGTCCATTCTGAAGGAGATCGGCCCTGGGATTTCTTTGGAGGGAATGATGCTAAAGCTGAAACTCCAGTACTTTGGCCACCTCATGCAAAGAGTTGACTCACTGGAAAAGACACTGATGCTGGGAGGGATTGGGGGCAGGAGGAGAAGGGGACGACCGAGGATGAGATGGCTGGATGGCATCACTGACTCGATGGACGTGAGTCTGAGTGAACTCTGGGAGTTGGTGATGGACAGGGAGGCCTGGCGTGCTGCGATTCGTGGGGTCACAAAGAGTCGGACACAAACTGAAGTGATGTAATGTTTTTGTTAAAAGACAGAGAGCAAACAGTATTTTTGGGGGAAAAAGAGTCTGGACCACCTAGAATTTCGCTGCTTTGAATATCCTGATGCCCTCCCAGCCGGCTCACAGCATGAGTATCACACAGTGTCCGCCTCTTCGTGACCCCACGGACTTAGCCCAGCAGCCTCCTCTGTCCTTGGGATTTCCCAGGCAAGGATACCCAAGTGGGTAGCCATTTCCTTCACCAGGGGATCTTCCTGTCCCAGGTATTGAACCCACGTCTCTTGCATCTCCTGCCTTGGCAGGTAGATTCTTTTACATTGCTAGGGGTGATCCTTTTCCCAGGGGACACTTGATGATGTCTGGGAACATTTGTAGTCGTGACGGCTGGGGGCTCCTGGCATCCAGAGGTGGTGGGCTGGCGATGCTCTCCACCCCACGGTGCCTAGGATGGCCCCTCACTCTGCAGAGAATGACTGACCCTAAACGTGAACCTACACTTCAGTGACAAATTTTATGTTATATGTACTCTACTCCAATTTAAAAATTAATTTCACTATTTTTTTTAATGGATGGTAGAAATGTAAGAAGTACACACGTGGGACATGTATGCTTGGGTTGCACAGCCCTGGCCCAGGTGCTAACTGGCATTCTTGTGTGTTATGTGTCTGTACTGACTCTGAGAAGATTGTTTCAGAAAGACTCAGTGGAAAGAAAGCAGAGAAGTGATGTTTTTCCTGCTCTGCAGTTTCTGCCTGGAGAGAGAAATCTCTGTGCAGACAGGAGAGATGGAGTGAGGCCAGGCACCTGGTTCTTGTCTGCCCTCAGGCCGCTGTCCAGGGAATGCCTTTTCCTGCGGGAACAGCCAGTGCGTGACCAAGATGAACCCAGAGTGCGATGACACAGCGGACTGCTCCGACGGCTCTGACGAGGCCCACTGCGGTCAGTCTGCCCATCTGAACTGGCCCACGGGCCACATTGCCTTTCCGGGGTCAGCTGCTGGCTCCGCGCTCTGGCCCACTGTGCCCATCACATGCAGACCTGTGGGTCCGGCATTCACTGGAGCTGGGCAGAGAAAGGGAGGAAGCATCTGTGATATGATGAGAAACATGAGCAGGAAGCAGAGAAGGGAGGGCTCGAGGTGTGGGCTGAGAAGGGAAGCCATCAGGCTGATACGAGGTCCCGGTCAAACTGTGGGAAGCCTCGAATACCAGGAACTGGAGGTCTGTCCTGTACATAGTGGGGAGTAACCCAAAGGATCTGAGCAAGGATCTGAAAATTACAGTTGAAATGTCATAAGAGTAGTCAGCATTTTTCTAACAGTGCTACCCCATGCAATAAGGCAGGAAGAGTGTTATATAAGTATTGGAAAGGAAGAGAGAAAACTATCAAAATTTGCATATGATTATCTAAATGAATCAATAAATTGGCTAAAAGGAGATTGGAAAAATAAGACAGTTCAACAATGAGGGGGAGATAAATCCTAGCACATAAAAAAGTTATTGCTTTTCTTTATACAAGTAATAACAGGTTAGAAGATATAATGGAAAAAAAATCTCACTGTTGATCAAGATGTGCTCAGTTGCTCAGTTGTGTTTGATTTTTTGTGATGCCATGGACTGTAGCCTGCCAGGCTCCTCTGTCCATGGGATTTCCCAGGCAAGAATACGGAGTAGGTTGCTGTTTCCTCCTCCAGGGGATCTTCCTGACCCAGGGATTGAACCTGCGTCTCTCATATCTCCTGCATTGACAGGAAGATTCTTTCCCACTCCGCCACCTGATCAATAGCAACACAAAATAAACATGCGTCATGTCTATAATAACAATTAAATAGAATTAGAAAATGTTGCTGAAGGACGTAAAAGGAGACTAAATAAAGAGATATGGCATCCTATGAAAAGATGGACATATAAAGACTTTGAAACTTACATATAAAGACTTTGAAAAATACATGGTGAGGAACACATTCATAGTGTCTGGTGCCTGGATGTGGAAGATAAAATAGAGTTTGATTGAAATTGGCAGGTGTGGTCAGAAGTCCCCGCAACCCCCCTCAGACTCAGTGATTCACTGGAAGCATGCACAGGACTTGGTAAAACTGCTATATGCATGGTTATACCTTCTTGCAGTGAAAGGATACAGCTGAAAGTCAGCAAAGAAAAGTGCAGAGTCCAGGAGAGACAAAGCTCAAGCAAGCTTCCATTTAGCCTCTTCCAGTGGAGTCAGGTGGACAGTGCTTAACCAATTTGCCCAGAAGCATATGTGGCATCACATACAAAGTATTTCCAACCCCGGGGAGCTCACCCAAGTCTTGGTGTCCAGGGTTTTGTGTTAGGGGGTGGTCACATAGGTATGTTGCACTCATATAGCTGAGTTTAGTGTATGATTGTCTTGGATCTGCCAAAACAAAGGGCCTCAGGCTGAGTGGATGAGACAGCAGAAATTTACTCTCTCCCGCTCTGGAGGCTAGAAGGCTGAGATGAAGGAGTCGGCAGGGCCAGTTCCTTCTGAGGCCGTGAGGGAGAATCTGTTCCATGTGATCTCCCAGAATCTGCTGGTTTGCTGGTTCAGATCTTTGACATCTGAACATGGGGACCGTGGAGATGAGAGACGGGAGATAGACGTGCCAGGATGGCCCCTGGGCAACTGCAGTCCTGCCTTCTGGGGGTCCTGGTTGGTGATCTCTGTCTTGCAGACTGTGGCTTGCAGCCTGGCTGGAAGACAGCCGGCAGGATTGTGGGTGGTGTGGAAGCGTCCCCAGGGGAGTTCCCTTGGCAAGTCAGCCTCCGTGAAAACAACGAACACTTCTGTGGGGCCGCCATCATCAGTGCCAGGTGGCTGGTGTCTGCTGCCCACTGCTTCAACGAGTGAGTCCACGTCCCTGCAGGCTCAGAGCCCTCCCTGCACCTGCATCCCATCTTCCTTCCCTCTGGGGACTCCACCACCCTGGGAGTGTCCTTGGAACTCGCTGTTTTCTTTCCTTCTCTTTTCTTTTTGTTAAATCTGAATGAATTTTAATTGTGGCAAAATATCCATTACACAAATTTACCATTTCAAGTGCATAGCTCAGTGGCATTAAGTACATTCACATTGTCTGTCTTGTAATCATCCCCACCAACCATTTCCGAAACTTTCTCATCTTCCCAAGGTGAAACTCTGTCCCTTTAAACACAAACCCAGGGATTTCCCTGGTGGTCCAGTGGTTAAGACCCCAAGCTTCCAATACTGGGGACACTCAGGTTCAATCTCTGGTCGGGAAACTAGGATCCAGCAGGCCAGGTGGCCAAAAAATAAGAACAAACCACCACCAACAAAAAAATATCCATACTGACTCCCCAGCCCCTGGCTCCACCACCTACCTCCTGTCTCTGTGGATCTGACTCCTCTAGGACCCTCTATGAGTGGGATCAGACAGTTTTGTCCTTCTGTGTCTGGCTTCTCTCATTGAGCATTGCGTCCTCAAGGTTTATCCAGGTGGCAGCAGGTGTCAGTTCTTTCCTTTTTTGGTTAAATAATATTCCGTGTGTTGTTGGACGTGTCTGTTCCATTTATCCATCGATGGACACTTGGGGTTCTCCTGCCTTTGAGCTGTTGTGAATAATGCTGCTACAAACGTCGCTGTGAGAATATCTGAGTCGCTACTTTCAGTTCCTTTGGGCATAAATCCAGAGGTAGGATTGCAGGCTCATATGCTGGTTCTGTTCACTCCTTTGAGGAGCCGCCATCCTGTTCTCCACAGCGGCTGCACCGTTTTCCACCCCCACCAGCCGTGCGCAAGGGCTCCAAGGTTTCCACATCCTTGAGAAGTTCCTTTAACATTTGTTGTAAAACCGGGTGACTATGTGGGTGGCCTGGTGGGCTTAGTTGGCCACCGGGCATTGCCTTGTGTGGCTCCCGCGGGCGGCTCAATGAGAGAAGCCAGACACAGAAGGACAAAACTGTCTGATCCCACTCATAGAGGGTCCTAGAGGA